>JANHGB010014170.1:0-38910 GCA_026283785.1 Coracopsis vasa | reverse complement strand
AGTCCCTAATGAAGAGTCCCTCCCCAGCATCCTTATAGCCCTCCTTCAGATACTGGAAGGCTGCTATGAGGTCTCCATGCAGCTTCTCTTCTCCAGTCTGAGCAGCCACAACTTTCTCAGCACAAAACACACATGCACAAAACACATTGTTCTTGAGTATTAAAATGCTCTGCACTAGATTGTAATGCTGTTTTTTCAGTGGGTGAGTAGTTACATGCCCAGGTGAGCAGTGGGTGCAAAGTCCAGCCCATTATTCTATATGCTGTCCTCAAATGCAAGTCAAGGAATTCACTGCACTCAGCAGACCTTATCACTGGGACCGGAGTCAGAATCTATTCCAGGTACTCTTTGTTAGTGCTTTAAATGATGCAAACATGTTTTAAACAGCCCCATGCCATATCTCTTGCACATCCTAACACATGCACCTCCTAATGGACATGTAACATGGTTATTAGCACACGCTAATCTTCAAAACATGTAGTATTAAAGCAAAATGTGGTAGTTCTTGAAACACCCTATCATTGTGAATTCATATCATATTCATTGTAATAGCATTGATCAAAATGAATTCATTTGGTATTCATGTAAATGTCACATGTACTTCCATAGGTGTTTCATTGTAAATTAGCATTTCTCAGAGGACACTTAAAATAAAGTGTTACTGAAAGTTCTCATTACACATATTGCTGAGATTAGTACATTAAGGATCATGTACTTACATACTACTAATGCATTTCTGCCACTTAAAATGCTGCATTACCCATTTCTGATATCTAGCAAATATCTAAAGCAATTTTGAGAATTACTGACATCCTGAAGGAAGTGCTACTTTTGTGATTAAATTGGGTTTGTGTATTTCACTTTGATTTACAAAAAAAACCCTGCCAGATATATTTAAATGATTTTTTTGATTTAAATGATTTTTTTGATTTAAATGACTTTAGCATCTAAAAAAAAAAGAGCCACATCTAATTAGAACAACAAAAATAAATGTTATGAATGCTGTTGGGTCTTCAAACTTGTCTCTTGAAGCCAAATCAGGTGACTCTTTACTGCAGCACAAGCTTTCTGATGTATATGCTTTTGGGTTATTAGTTTCTAAGAGAAAGAGGAAAAGTTTTGTGGTCTCAGGCAGATGCGTTTCTGACGTCTTGAATTGTCCATTACAGCCTGTTTGGTCTGAAGTTGTGTTTGAAAAGCTGAAGTTAAAGAAGAGCATTTTATAAATAAATAAATTAATAACTAGCTGATTGATGTAATTATTATAAGGGTTATTTTGTACCACTAATAAAAATCTCTGAAGTTTAACAGTGGGATGATCCTTGTAGATAGCTCTGGAAAAATATGGGAAAATGCCAACATTTTGGTGTTTGTGTTGGAAGAGTTGGATTTGGCCATGAGGTGTTACAAAACCTATCCACTTAATACACTCTTAGCAAATATTTACTTGCTCTTCTGGCTTCCTCCACATGTTTTGTAATGCGCAGCATGGGCTTGCAGCAGGCGCCATTCCCAGAGCTGAAAGCACAAAGAAAATACGGTATTATGGCTAAAACATCAGTCAGGGTTGTGGGAGATTTGGGTCCAGGCCTGGTATTGTGCCAATGTGTCCCCTGTGCAAAAATAGTGGAGTGGGGAGAGCAAGCTGCTTTCCTCTTGTCACTTGTCCTGATGTGGGTAGCAGTGGTTTGGGGATGAGTCTACAGAAAAGAGAGGAGAATGAGAGGAAAGGAGAAAAGAGGATGTGGAGGGAGGAAGAGATCTGATGCTCCTTGAGGTAGCTCAGGTATCGCATGCATCCTTCCCCAAAGGGTGCTCAGGCATTGGAACAGGCTGCCCAGGGCAGGGCTGGAGTCACCGTCTCTGCAAGTGTTCACACACCGTGGAGACGAGGCCCTCAGTGCCATGGGTTAGTGGTCGCCTTGGCAGTGCTGGGCTAAAGGTTGGTCTTGATGATCTTAAAGGTCTTTTCCAACCCAGCTGATTCCATGATTCTATGATTTCCAGCTTTCCTTGACTCCTACATCTGCACCGAGTTGAGCCACATCTCCAGAATCTGTCAAATCTGGAAGTGGACACATCCACACGTGGGTATGGGCTGTATGATAGTGCTCAGCTTTGTCTCTTGCCTTTATTGTTCCAGAAGTTTTCAGGTCTGAAAGTATTTGCCTAGTTTATATTGTCTGCTGGATTGGTTTGGAAGTGTGCACTATGGCAAACCACAGGATAAAGAATGTAATCTGGAAATCCATTCCAGGTTAGAGCCATAATTAGCTAATGTAGGATAATAAATAGCTACTAAAATCACATGAAAAAATATGATAGTGCTATAAAGCATGATTTTATAATCCTGCTCCTCCCCTTTTCTGCCTCCTCCTCCTCCTCTTCAGTGTAACAAGGACCCTAATAGGCTTCATGTGTAAGTGCCTATTTTTATTAAAGACAAGTGTAATCTTTTGTAGTCCGAATGTCCCTATCATAAATGCTAACCGAGGAAAATATTAGGACTCATTTATTTATGAACCCGTTAATAATGAGGTGCAGTTATGAAAAAGGCTTCCTCAGCACAAAGCCTACTGAACAAACAATGCACACTGGGGAGAAAGAGCTAGTTAGCCTTCCTGACTTAGATAAAGCTATGGAGAAATGACAAGTGCCAGTAATTAGCAAAGCCTCTTCAACAAGATAACCCTATACATCTTTGTCTATTTCAATCACCAAAGACTCCGATTCAGTGTAAAATTAAAGCCGGGATGCCATCAATTTCTGTTAACCTCTTTATATTGTTCTGTGTTCATGCATATGTGATAGATAGTTTTTGTCATTTTATTAAATGGTGACATCTCAGTGTGCATGTGACTAAAACTGTTTTCTCCTTAGCTAAGTATTTTTAATCATCTCAGTGTTGCCTTTATCAACTCTGTTCTTCAGAGTCCTAATGGTTTTATTGTGCAGCCATTCCAGAGGTGCAAATATTTGTGCCTACTCCTTTTATGAGCAGTACCTCTTGTGATAGAGAAGTATGTGCCCTTTCTGGTGCTCGTATGAGCAGGTACAGTAGCTCTATATGCATCTGCAGAACATCTTACTGTGTTTTTACAGGAATCGGGCAAAATTTGCTGGTTACAGTGATAATCATTCACACGCACACCTCTGGTTTCCATGAGCGTGGCCTTCTCTCCACACTTGTCCACATGGACCGTCCTCATTTGGTTTTGGTGGTGTAGCTGCTCTTCACCTGCTTGGGGCATGAGCCAAAACCTCTTAAACTCAGCTGAAGGACTCCCATCAATGTTGTGGTCCCTTGTCCATGGATGCAGTCTGTATCCAAACTGCTTTTTTTCCCTTCTTCAATAGCAAACCCTGATTTTTTTCCCTGCAGGCTTCCAACATTTGTGAGCTCCTACTCCCTAATTTTCCCTGTGACTTTCAAATAAGTCAGAAAACACATTCATCTGAAGCTTTGAAGGGAAAAATAGAGATGTAAATACCCCTGTTGCCTTGATGTGGGGAAGGTTTGCTCACAGAGTTAGCAGTGAGTGACCTGAGAAGTTGCATGTGGCGTTGAGTGTCATAACAAAAGTTCCTTCTAGCTCCATTCTCTTACTCCATAATGTCTTTTTACTTGTTTTAAGTACTCCAGGCCCTGACTTCTGAGGTTATTAATCTTCATCTGTGCTCTTTTTAAACTTTACTACTAGCACTTTTTTGCCTCAGATATGCTTTTATTCATTCTTTTCAGCAGCAATAACCCCTCATATTGGCCAAATTAGGAAATAATTGCAAATAATAGAGACTCCTTTTCCAGCACTACAATAAAGGATTATATATGTGCTGTGTGTGAGGGATGGCACGGAGTGTAAATACCAGAATAGGGGCAAATAGGCAGAGAAGGAAAGCACTGTTTGGCTTTCCCTCTTCATTTCTTTCTGTCTCCGAGATCTTTGTGTTCAGAGGCACGTTTGTCAGCCCATTGCAGAGTTGCGTCACGCGTGATGGTTTGTGGAAGAGGAAGGGGAAAGCAAGAGCTGATGTTGCAGGTCAGCTCATGCCAGTCCCTGCAGGACTGCAGGTCATTCAGAACGTGTGCAGGGTCTTTGAGTCTTCTGTGGTAGAAACAGAGTTGTATGAATTGCATTAAAAGTGGCTTGAGTTCTTTAAACTGGAACAGCGAATCTGTCTTGCTTTTATTCAAGTGGTCACAGTAGCCGTGGCTTGTTTCTGTTCAGTGAGTAGGGACAAACTTTGCCAGTTCCTGGAATTCCACCCCACTTATCCTGTGTGTTGTTTCATTTTGGGATCTTTATCCCTTGCTTTGAAACCCCCAGCTGTTCAGTCAAGTTGCCGAAATCAAGAGCCTCTGTCTGACTTGTATCACAAGTCTCACATCACAAGTGCCTGATAATCCAACCCTGCTATCTGCAAGCAGCAAAACTATTTAATTTGGCATCATGTTAATAATTAAGTTTAATAATGAGTATATATATCCATAGGATTTTGAGGTATGTTTGTGGTATATAAAAACCCCTTACTATCAGGTATCTAGCTGCTCTCATACTTAGGCATTTTCAGGATCAAAGCTCTTACAAATGTTATTCACAACAAATAACTCTATCAGCTCTTGGGAAGAAAATGTAGAGAACATTCATGTAATGCTGCCATCTCAGATGGGGAGCAAGGAAATACGTTGACTGTAGGAGAAAGCAAAGCTCTCTTGGTGCTCTCATCACATTAACGCTTATCTTGTTTCCAGTCAAAGTTCCCTGAGCTGCTGCTTTCCATTGTTTTTTATTATTCATTTGAATCAGAAAATAATATTTTTCCTCTCTAATTCAGGAAAAATTGTCATTGCCCACCTCCTGCTGAGGGAAGAAAGTGCCAGAGCCCATCCCCTGTGAGCTCCTTCTCACTTCAAATGAAGGCTGCAATGGCTCCTTTGGAAATGTAACAGGCTATTATAGAAATATGTATTTACACAGTATTTTAAGATGCACATTATCCACCTGATAGACCATAACAGCTCACCATTACAGCCTATTGAATAAAGCCTTTTTACACCGTTTTTTTGCCCACTTTTTATGTGATAAATTGTGAATCTATTGCGTAAGAGTGCAAGTTCATCATGTAAGACTGGAGGCGGGCACCATTTATCTTTAACCCACTGCAATGGGAACTTCTTGCTCTGACCCTGATCCATAGAAGGAATTATTCTGTCCAGAGACATGAGAATAAAATAAAATGAGGAAAAAGCTTCGTGAACATGAAAGGGAAATTTGCAACATCTGTTTAATGGACTGCGTGAGATTATAAAAGGCATCCTCCTGAATCCCCAAGAACCTGGGAGCATCCCAGCTCTTTAAGGAGTTATCTTATACCAGTTTTGCCTCCCAGTCCTAGATCTTTTCTCCCAGTCCTAGATCTTTTCTGCTGTAGAACATTTTCCTTCTTCCTTAGCTGGTCCTACTATTAAGAGGGTCCCTTCTATACTGAAAACCATCTCTGTTTGGCTTTCCTGCCCAAACTTCCTGAACTTGTTTGACTCACTCCAGCTAATCCATACCTGATCAGTTTCTTTCTTCCAAGGATTCACATTAGAAACTGCACTGCCCCAGATGCCATCTACCTTTTTGTCTGAGGATGCTCACTTTGAATAGATAATAATCAAAATTGAATAAACCTCCTTTATTAGCCTGGAGCTATGCAAAAGGACTTTTTTTGTCATCTCCTGCGAGCTTTAACGTAACAAGAAACAAAAGACAACAGAGAAGGCCACAAGACCCCAACATCAAAATGAAGCTTGCAGCTGAAGACACGGTGTCCTTAGTATCAAACTGATGGGATAAGCTGCAAACAGACAAGATCCCCAACTTGTTATAAGATGAAATACAGCCTAGCCCCTGTTGTGAAACCATTTTGTCTTGCAGATGTTCACGATTGCATGGAAAATGTGGTGACTTTGAGGCTCTTTTCGTTCCCTGTCTTCAGGATGTCAAAACTAATTTCTTGGAAGAAACTCTCTACCAGTTACAGTTGACTCCTGAGAAGAGACTTGCATGTCTGGAGCACAAAGAGACTTCCAGCCAGCTAAATAGCATTGTCGTCTTCCTTCCCATCATTCAAATTAAGCAAACACAACAGAAATACCAAAGAGGCATGGGTTTTACATATTATGCCAATTCTGATCCAAAACAGCTTATTAATATAAATCACCTCCAAAAAAGGGAAGGATTTTATAGGGAAGTGAATCGCTGCCAACAAGACTTAGACACAGAGCCAGTATCTAACACTAAACCTAGTGGAAATTATGTATTTCCACTCTTCATGAAGCAAAGCAGTGGGGAACCAGTGCTTTGAACCACGGATGGGACACTTGCTGTGAGTCCCCACTAGAAAGCATATGGTTTGAGAGGAAACAGAAGCACCATCCAAAAAAGCACTGCTCTATAACCAGTAGATCTGTAAATAGTCTAAGCCCATCCCTCACTTTCCCTGCAAGAGGGGCCTGAAGGGCCCCAACTTCTCTTTGCCATGCCTGTCCCATACGGTGGTGTCAGCATGAACTCCAGCCCCACTGAGATGACTCCTCTGCATCTCTCCAAACAGAAGAGAATGGTTTGGAGGGGCAGATATCACCCTGTGGATGCAAGGATGGCTGTTGGCCATGCCTTCGTGTGGCAGATGGCCATTGGTAGGGTGTCCACAGCATGAGTATGTGACCACCCTACTCTGCTCCAGCCCCCCTTTCTCTGGGCACTTCTGGAGGGCTTTGTGGTGTCAAGCCCATAGGTTGGAGCTGACCTTACATCTGTGGTTTCACGTTGAGCATCTCCTCCTTTACTCTTTACTCTTGACTCATTCATGAAGAAGAAGGACCAAGCAGTGAGAAGCTGTGATTTTCTGCATTTCCTAGGTGTGTTTGGGCAAAATCATCCTCGCTTTTTAACTAGTGTATTCGGTTTAATTTTCATTATTTTTAGATGTTAAATTTTACATCAATACCGTCTGTCTCAAACTCCTGTATTAGAATGCTGCTTGACTCACTTCCAAATTGAAGACCTTTTAAAAAAATTGAAGCAGTCCAATAATTTTAAATCACTCTGCACTGTGCATTGCAATTTAAAATTATTGGAGTGCTTCAAATTTTTATAAGCCCTTGAATTTGGAAGTGATCGAGGTTCTGGGCATACTCAGTGTAGAGCAATTTAAAATTATAAGAGCTGTCAAATTTTTATATAAGCACTTGAGTTAGAAAAGGGATTTGGGTTCTGGGCATGTGCAAAGGGGAGCAATTTCAATTATTAAAGTGCTTCAATTTTTTTTCCAAAGCACCTGATTTTGGAAGGGGTTTGGTTTGTGCAGCCGAAAATGACAACTTCCTCGGAGAGTTTCTTGTTAAAAAGAATTTCAACCTTGCAAACCAAAGTATTCTTTAAAATGTGAATTCACTGAGACTTTAAAAACTGATTTGCATAGAATGTGGTGCCCAGGACATTGATTTTTTTTCCCCACTCATTTTATCATTTCACTCTTTAAGGGGCAAATTGATGGTATAGAAATAGAAGCCTCTTTGGATTTTCTTTTTTTCTGCCAACTGTTGCACTCATGGTGCAAAAAAAGAGTGGGAATATGAAAAATATGATGAGGAGCAATGAATGGTTTTGGTTTTTTTTTTTCCATGGACTATCCTGCCTGGCCAACAGAACTTACAAGGGATGCAAAATTGAAACAATTTGTTATTAAATCTCATTATAATGTCTCTCAACACTTGAAATGAAAGCCATGTGATAGCTGACTGAGACTGAAGGAAGTTGGAAAGCAGCTTTATTTGCACACTCGTGCTCCCTAGTGAAGTGATTCCTGCCAGGAGCTGTGCCAGGATTGTTGTCTTTGCCCCGAATCCTGCCCCATGCCTTGGCTTTCCAGAGCAGGACAGCAGGAAAAGCAGCAAGGGAGAGGGAAGGATGACTCCTCTCCCATCCAACAGCCATGGATGCAGGTACTGGGTGAGAATTAAGGCTCAGTGGGCACATTCAGTTTGGTGTTCTGCAGGGTGAATACAACTCATCCACCAAATCCCAAGTCTATTGCAGCAGGACAGATGCAGAAGGAATCTGACATAGCTGATCTGGTGATGGCTGTGTCTGGATGTTGTGACCATGGGCAAGATGTGACTAAGGGACACTCTTAGCTGACAGAGGAAGCAGATAGAGAGGTGAGAGTGCTGGCCTCTCAGCTCATGCTTCTCCCTTCTTTCTCACCTTAAAACGAGGGATTCACTATATAGGGTGGGCATCAGGGAAATTAGTTAATATATAGAGGGCACCCTGCCCCTTAAACCTCGTGTATCGGGAGTACATGTGGAGTGGAATGGAGCATTTCATCAAACACCAATTTAGTGTTTTCTTCCCCTTGAATGCTCCTTTCACTTGTTACCATGGAGGTGATAGGTGACCATGTGTAGCTGTTTTTTCCTTGGAAAATGAAGTTTTTGAATAAAAGCCAGTGATCGAATTAAATAGGGGCAAATATATGGCAGAGGTGAAATTCAAAAGATAATACGTAATAATTGGTTTTAAAGCAGGAGCCAGATTAATCATATAGTCAGATACAAAGGGAAGAATTCCTGAAAGCCTGTTGCGTTTTCCCTTGGAGGTAAAAGGTAAAAGCACAAAAAGGGGTTTTTCACTGTTCCTGCTATTAACTACATCATCCTCTCAGGATGTGAAAACCAGAGGCAGCTCTGTGCCAGAAGGATGAGGAATGGGAGACCAAACGTATTTTTTGCTTGGTATAAATTGGTTTGGACTGTGCTTTCATTGAATCCTTCTGGAATCTCGTGGCTGGTGCTGGATGAGCTCTGCTCAGCCATGCTCCTGGAAGAGATGGGAGCAGAAGAGATGGGGTGTACTGGGGCTCGGTGTGGTCAGAACCGTCGTGTGTGGTCGTGTCAGCATCATTTTTGGGTAGGGTTTGGTAGATGTGAGCTCTCTGTCCAACCCTTCCCTTTCTGTCCAGCATGTGGGTGTGGGTATCCAATGGATTAAATCTGCCCTAGCAGAAGAGCCTTTGGGGCAGGTCTGTGAGGAGGCAGCCAGCAGGTCCAAGCAGTGATGAGTGTGTGTGCTAGATGAGCACACATGGATGTAGGTGCGTGCAAGGGCAGAGGGGTATCAAGCTGGCTGTTAAACACAGAGAAAAACCCTGGCCCTACCTGTCTGAATCCTGATTCTGGCACAAAATAAAGAGGGAACCATCCCCGAGCCGCTGCCTCGCACAAGCACACATACGAACACCAAGGCTGCCTTAAAGTTCCCGTCTCACTGATTCACTTCAGACGCTGCGCGCTCAAACCCCGCTTTTGGGCTGTATTCATGCTAATGTTGACAGGTTTTTCCTCCTTTGTTACATTGTGCAAACCAAGTAGAAAGTGAGGTGAGCTTGTCTGAGCAGATGAAAGATGGCAAGAAATTGGCGCTTGGGGACCAGTGTCTTGGTGACATCGACTCTGCAGTCCTTTCTTTCTCTCTCTCCCCGGCTTCCCCTCTCCCTCTCATTCTCTCTGAAATGGTCTGTGCCTCCAGTAATTTACATAATACTCTTCTGACACCTTTACTTTAGTCATCAATCACGGTACCTTCTCTCAGTCTATCTTTTGTCTGAGCATGTCTCTTCTTTATCAGGCCATGCACAAAAGATTAATTTCACAGTTTTTCTCCCTTCTTTCTTCCCTTGCAAGATACAAAGCTCACGAAATGACAGAAGCAAGATAATGAAAACAACAATGCAAGCAATTTTTTTTTTTGTTCTTGCTGGTTGGATCTCAAGATACTTTTTTTAACCTCATTGTGTGCCATCTGTCTTAGAAAAGGTCTGCTCTGTGGGGTTTTTAATGCAATTCTGATGCTGTTCTGAACACTACCTGGGAAGGGGGAAAAAAAACCCCCAACCCCACAACGTATTTTAATCAGGCCATAGGCACCAATTTGATAAATAAAATAGAATTTGCTGAACAATTAAAGCGTGGGGTCCATTTCTAATGGTGGCATGGGCTACTGCACAGTGCCCATGCCCCAATTAATATTAATGATCTCTTGCGCATAGCAAATTTATGGCATTTGATTGACTCACACAACTACACTTCAAGCTGTCATGTAAAGTGAAATATATGGGCAGCGTGGCCTAATTTGCATATGCATATGTTCTTAATATTAATTAGTCTAATGGATCTAAGGACCTGGAGATAATTTGAGTACTGGGAGAAGAGAAGCAAACAAATAAAGCAGAACTCGCTGCAAAGTGCTCTGGTATGGGTTGATCCTACAGGCAAATAACTCTTCCCCAAATGCAGAATAATTGGCGTAGATTTCTCCTCCTTCCCCATGTCTCTCTCAGGATCAGCTGAATTAAAATCTTACCCTGTGTAATGCATTGTTTTGGCTCTGACCCTGACACTTTTTGATTTGAAATATTTAACATGCCGAGTAGACTACAGAGTTCTATGCAGACGAGTGTGGGTAAAGGCTTATGGGGGTAGGTCAGGGCTATGAGATTTGCAGCCCTGCGAGGGGGCTGCTTTCCAATGTGTCTGTGTCGTTCCTATTAATATTAATAGGATCTATGTGAGTTTATTGGGGGGAAGTTGGTCTCCCCAGCTAAGTGTTGTGCTTGCATTGTGTGGGAATGATGGCACAGAATTCCAGAGGAAACAGGCACCTTTGGCCATGGGGTGCTGGTATTCCAAAGTTAGAGAAAATTCACTCTTTTTCAGTATTCCAGGGAGCAAGAGGTGCCAGAGCACAAAAGGAAGAAGACATCAGGGTGCTTCTTTCTGTTTGACTTTTGTTATGCATGGGATTGTTTAATATCCACAGCAATAAGCCCATCACAAGCTCTCCTAACTGTGCCCAGTTCTCTCTTACATGTGTGCAAGAGGAATTAGTGGAGTTTTACCCTCTTGGATGTTGAAGCCATCCTACGAACAGCAAACCTACCCCTCCTGAAATAAGGATTTAGGGCAATTCTCTGCACAGCTGGTGGTGCTGCTCCCAGCACACCTGTGTTGAACATGGTGCTGTTGACTTCAGGACACGTGGATAGTTGTCTTGGTGTGGGTACAGCAAGACCTCCTGAGATGCACCTGTATTACACTGCATTGTGTGAACTGAGGAGTACATTTAGGTGATGGTGAGGAGGAGGTTGACAGTAGGGTCTATGCACTAAGTCCTTCCAGGACTGCAAAGTGCTGGAGGAAGCCAGTGGGGGAAGGGAGGGATGCTCTTGGTGCCCCTACAAATAGACTAAAGGCAGGAGGAGGTGATTATCACCCCATGCAGCTGTGTAAGAATAGTGTGATGATCCCAATGGAAAAGGAGAGGTGGTTCAGCCCTCCAGCACTTCCCAGCATGCTGGGAGCCCTCTGGGATAGACAGTGGCAGTGTGGTTCCCTGTGCAGTGTTCTGCATGAAGGAAACTGGGAAGGATGCTTGGGGTATGTCTGGCAGTGGCTTTCTTATGGCTGAGGTGGTGGCTGCAAGGCGGGTTATGTGCTGATGGGGAGGTGGTAGAAGAGTGACGGCACCTCCAGCATCACTGTCACCAGGGGAGCTCCTGCATGGGCAGTTTCAGTGAGGCTTGGGCACCCAGCTGAGGAGCTGGGGCTGCAGCTACAGCACAACCCCTTCATGGGCAATCTGCAGGGAGCAAAGCTCCACTTGCACCAGGGAGGGATGAAACCCCTAAAGAAAGAACATAACAGAGGCTCCCTGGAGACAAGGGGGTTTCAAACTGGTTAACACCATTCCCAACCTCAGGAGGATGCAGGGGCCTTATCCCAGGATCCTGTGCCTGACTCACCTGGGTTGCTCCCTGTAATGTAGAAAACACCTCACTCTGCTTCAGCCCCTTTCCATCCTGCAAAGCTGTAATGAATCTGTGAGTTGCTGATTGCCTCTATGAGGTGCTAAGCACCAATGGCTGCCTGATATCAGGGAGCAGAGGGTCGGATCTTGGCTGGATCAGGTCTACAGTGAGTTTTCTATGGAAAAAAATGACTTTCCTGTATGAAGGCATCACTTATATACTGAATATATATAACAAAACCTGGAAAGCCTCTAGTCACTCATTTTAGCTGCTAAAATGCCTTTAGGCCAACATTCCTGCTGTGAAAGGGGTTATGGACATGTCATATGGGGGTCATCAGTGAAAAATACACCCAACTTTTGTTATTCTTAAGTCTAAATCAAAAACCTCTTTTCACAATCCACTAAGGGACGATTTACTAGAGAGTAGAATGTGGTATCAATTATTTCTGTGGGCATCCTTTTTGTTATAAGAAGCAAAGAGGATTGCTTGAGAGTCAATAGCATGACTCCATCTCAGATTACTAAATAATGAAATGCTAAACTTGGCCTAGAGTAAGGACTGTTGCTGTCTCAAAGGGACCAGAGGCTTCAATTAAATCAGAGGACAGTGTTCAATGAATGAGAAAAGGATGCTTAAGGTACGATGACATATTACCGGCTTTTACATTTAATTGCAGTGCTTTGTTCTTTTAATAAAAGCACAAGAGCACTGGATCTCCATTATGGTCATCTGGTGGCATTGTTCATTGTGGACAGTGTTTTTGTAATTTATTGGCTATGTTTAATCCCTCTCTTTTTTCATAGAAATGAATTCTGTCTGCTTTATTTTATGAATTTTCTTTGCTTGGATAAAATAAAATAGCACCTAGTGGTTATTTACACACAAAAGAGCTTTGCCACTGAAATACTCAACAGTGCAAGAAAGAAACAGCCTGGTATGAAACTGGAGTGAAAACGAGTGCTTCTGCTCAAAGGGGTGTAATTCTGTGTCACCCAAGCACGTATTGACACTTGGAGAGCGATGCAACTGCACCATGGCAGCATCTTGTGCAACCTCAGGGGCTTTGAAGGGGTGCAAGCTCCCAAGACTTGGCACAAGAAGGTAAATATAAAGACAAGGAGCCGTGGTCCTGACCTGCTCCCCTCAAAACATCCTCATTTGTGTTGTGGGGCTTGGTGCTGTTGAGCTTTTCCATGCTTGGTCCATGCTGGAGCTCAAAGTGGATACAGGGGCCCATGCATGGAGCAGCATTTTGGATTCCTGGTCTAGGAGAAATTGGTTTAGGAATTCCCTGCCCCCAGAGGTGGGTTTCAGCCTCTCTGCTTGGTGCCTAGGGATAACGTACAACACATGGTGGTAGTTTAGCTGGAAAACCACAGGAGCATGTGTATGTGATTATACATATGTGTGTGTGCACATGCATGCATGTATAGATGCATTTATAGCTTTCTGTTTGCATATGTAATTGTACGTATTTATTTTAAAATGTAAATTTATAAGTGTTTTTAAATGATTGTCAGGCAAATTCCTCCTTTTAGGCATTTTTTGCTGTGACACGTCATTGCTGTGACTCGTCTCGTCTGATCACATCAATCGTATCCCATTATACAAATGATGAAATCATCAGTGATTTAGCTAACGTAACCTGATGCAGCAAGGCAACACTGTCAGCTTGGGAAGGGAGAAGTCGAGAGTCCTGAAAAACTCAGATCCTTGTCTCTGTTTTTAGAGGTTAGTTTGGTTGTTTTCAGTATCCTTCTTATATTTTCCTTTGCATTACAAGGTCCTTGTGCAGGGGAAGGACTCTTAAATCAGCTGAAATACAGCGTGCATCAAGCACAGGCAGGGGATGCAGCTTTATCTTCAGCCCTGGCCAGTGTGTGTCTGGTTTTGGGGCAAAATCCTCCCTGTAGCAGGGTCACAGCGAGCAGTTCACTTTCCTGTTTGAACAGGTTGGGTGTCTTTCTTTCATTTCCTCCTTGTTGCAGCTCACCTCATGCCAGAGAGGGTCCCTTGGAATGTGTCAGTTCAATGAGGACAGGGGGATGAGGCACAAAACGAATAGCAACCAGCCCTGCTGAAGCTGCCAGTGAGATTTCTAACCAGGGCACAGTTGTGAGCTGCGTTGCCTCCTAAGGAGAAATGGTTCTATCTGGAGGTGGGGGTTTTTGGTGGGTTTCTTGTCAATGAGTGTGCTTTTAACAGCCTGCAGCATCTAATTTTTATAGCATCATTTAGCCATGTGACAGCAGCAGGGTAATGAATTCAGGAAGTGTGCAGGGAGGATTGTCTGTGCAAGAGGGTACAGGCAGTACTTAACTCTCTATCGATTGCAGCGAGCAACTGATAAGTGAGTGCCTCCTGACCAACCCCAAAAGGTGCTGCGGGCCCCACGCAAGCGGTTGTTCAGGTGTGGGACTGGGACCATAATCTGCAATCACAGCCTTTCAGCACCTGGAAATTGCTTTTGCTCTTACTGGGGTGGTCCCATTCAAGGTGATGGTGTCAGAGAGCTCCTTCCTGGGTGGCTGCACCTCCAGGACTGGGCTGTGTCCATGTGTAGGACCAAGCAGTAAGCATAAGTGCCGCTTGGGTATGTGGCATTGTGTGCCAGCTCCCTTGGCATGAAGTCCTTGTGCTACATGGGGGAGAAGTATAGCTGTGAACTGGGCAGTCAGTTCACCAAACACGCTGTGTTCATCATAGCTTCTCCTTCCAGGGGCTCTGCAGTATGCATGTCTATAAATTACCATATGATGAATATGGGGCTGTACTATGGCAAACCCTTCCTCTTGACAAAGTGCTGTGCCTATTCCCAGTTCTCCCTGGCCTCTGTTTTTGTTAATTTTACACTGAAGGATCAACATGCCCAGGATGCACGCGTGCATCCATCTCTCTCCCTCTCAAAGGAAATTAGTGCCTTCCTGTCACCGCAGGTGATATGAGAAGGGGAGGAAGTACACAAACTGATTTATCTGGAGCTGTCAGCTGTTTTGAGGATGTTGACTACTAAGGGTGTCAGCTCCTCCTCAGTAGTTGGCTGACTCTGAAGAAGACCCCGTTCCTCATTAAAAGAGCACTGAGCTGCACTTGAAAGTGACTTTCCCACTTGTTCTCCTCTCACAAACATCACAATAACAGATTCGCTGTTTAAAGTGGCATGATCTTCATGCCAGGCCCAGGCAGCTTTGTAAAACACACCTCTGCAGCACTCGGTAGCATCGGTACCATCCATGCAAAATTCATTTGAGGTATAAACTGGAGACTATCATCACAGATGACAGTTATAGCAAATCAACACGCTGTGTACAGTTTCATCCTTTATTCACATTATGTATCATAATAAATGTCGTCCTAGCAACAGAGTTTGTTGGGAGTCGAACACAATATCCCACAATGGCTTGCCATGAATGGATGTGAGGAATCGTGGCTGGAAGAGCCTGGTATATCTTGAGAAAGAATCGATGCTTCTTTCCATTGTTTTAGAGGATTCTTTCCTTCTCCCACCACAGCCTTTCGAGAGATGCAGGAAGGGAGCCTGCACGGACAGAGTATCCCTTCCTGCTTGCCGATCCATGTGGGGGCAAAGTAGGATGTTAGCACCACTGGGAACTGGATCAAAACGGATAAACCAGAAGGCCTTAGGAGAAAGAGGAGGGTCTATTGCATGGGTAAATTGAGCAATATTGGGGAAGAAATATTACTGAGGTACAAGACTATATCTTCCTTCTTTTTAATAACCGCTTAGTGAAAAAGCACTGCCAAGGTATTGAAAGTGGAAAGAAAAAGAAATCCTAATTTAAAAATATATGTCTTTGGTCTAGAAATGCACTCAGAGCTGAGAGAGATGTTTCCCAAGCAGAGCCAGGAAATTCATATATGAATCGGTGTGATTCATATAACATTTTGCCAGCCCCTGGGGAATGTCATCCCCTTCTGATGTCTCCATTTGCAGGAAAGGCTTCATTGCAGGTACAGCACCAGGCTCCCACACCGAAGGGCTGAGCTCACTTTTAGCCCCTGACATGCACTTGCTTTGTGAGATATGCAGCCCATTTTCTCTAATCCTTGCCCTGAGACTTGCTAAAGCATGTGCTTTTCCTTATCCCTGGTCATGATAGCCCTTGCTCACATGCTCTGTGTTACCGAGGAGCTGCTGCCTCCCTGGTGTGGGACTGCTGGTTCCTTAACACTGAATCCTGCCAGTGGGACCAGTGTTCCCTGTCTCAAATGCACATTATGTGTGTCCACTGCTGGAAACACATAAGAGAGGCTCCGGCTCCTGTCTGTGTCCTATGATAGAGATCATGCCAACAGATTCTCTGTGTGGAGCAAAGCTTTTGCAGGATGAGGCACTTCTTTCAAAGGACCCTGATTGTATTTTTTCTTCTCCTACTATTTTGAACCAAATTGTCACTTGATGTCTGTCTGAGATGGAAATATCTTAATCAATAGGCAGCTAGAAATGAAGGAACATCTTGGAAAATCATCCTAAGTGCTGCTAAGATGCACCCGATTTCTGAATGAGCATTGAGGCACTCTGACAACGAAGCTGATCCGATGTGCAGTTCTGCAGTTTAAAAGTAATAGAGCCAGTGAGATGGGAATGCTAAAGGAGATAAAGTCAACCTTTCCCTACACAAATCCCTCAGGAGAGGAGGTAACACAGATATCATAGGAGTTTAGCCTTTACATGAAGCAAAGCATAGTACCAAGCAAAGGCCTGAAACTCAAGTCTGGACCTGAGTCCGGAACAAAGCCCTTCTAACCTATGGGGAGGTTTACATCCTGCCTGGGTGTACATCCTGCCATAAAGTACGACCATCTATCACCCTCATGTTTATATCTGTGTACACAAGCAAAATACTTAAAAGTCTGGATGCAGAGGTGGGTTTGGGGCTCAACACTTCATAATTCATCACTCATAATTGGGTCTGTTCAGCCTGGAGAAGAGAAGCTGTGTGGAGACCTCAGAGCAGCTTTCAGTATCTGAAGGGCGCTACAAGGATGCTGGAGAGGGACTCTTCATCAGGGACTGTAGTGATAGGACAAGAGGTGCGAGTTTAAACTTAAACAGGGAGATTTAGGTTGGATATAAGGAAGAAGTTCTTCCCTGTGAGGGGGATGAGGCACTGGAACAGGGTGCTCAGAGAAGTGGCAAATGCCCCGTCCTTGGCAGTGTTGAAGGCCAGGCTGGGCAGAGCCTTGGGTGACACGGTCTAGTGTGAGTCATCCCTGCCCATGGCAGGGGGGTTGGAACTGGATGATCTTGAGGTCCTTTCCAACCCAAACCATTCTGTGATTCTATGACCTCACTTTTTAAGGTATACTCCGGCTTTCGTGTTGCAAAGGACAATTGGGATCCTATGGGCAGAAACTCAGAGAAACCCTGAAGAAAAGAGGAGCAGCCATTCTGGTTATTGATCAGAATTCTGTATACTTTTCAATTCACTCCTCCAGGACTGATTCCACTGCACAATAATTAAACAGAACCCGTGCTGACTGCGGTGCCCACCCCCGTCCATGGAGCGGTGCCTGGCTGATCCCATTGTCTCCACCCTGAATGCTGAGCCTACAGTTAATAATTAGTTAGCAGTGCTTAAATGAAATCACACAACCGATTCTCTGGTACACTGGCAGAGGCGGCGGCAGAGCCAGCCAGGACTTTGTCATCTTGGCAGGGGGAAGGAGCGCTCGCTGCCATCCTGCAGCCAACATGCCATGCAGGGGAGCTGGCACAGCCAGGGCGGCGTGGTTGGCAGCAGGCTGAGCCCAGCAAAGAGACGCAGGCAGGAGGGGAAGGGAATGGTTTTGGAATGGTTTTGCCATCTTCTAAGGGGAAAAAAAAATGGGAAAAGGGACTCATTTTTGGTAGGGAGGTTTCCCGGAGATGTCTCTCAGGTTCATATTTATTGTTTATTGCCCGTAAAACTGTGTTTCTATGCTTCACAAAGCCATCATTTCGATGTAGTCTGCCTAGCCTGAAATGATAAATGAAAGCAATGAAGGGAGAGGAAGGGTGTTCTGGTGATTAAAACTCCAGATTTGACTTGAGGAAGTAGGTTTCAGCTCCATCTCTGACAACAACTTTGGGGTGACTTTTGACCAATCGTTTAATCTCTTTGGGTTTATGTGGGCTAGGGAAAACAGTGATTTCTCCCTTTTGTGTGTGTTCTTTTTTTTCCCCTATAGGCTGCCCAAGTCTTCCCATTAGGGATCCTTTTTCTTATGTAAAATGCGACCAAAATGGGATGCCACTCTAATTTAAACTCTTATTCCCAGTATTTTAACAATGCATTCATGGATATACAGAGAGAAAATAGTACAGTAATTAGAAAGGATGTGAATGGTAACAGTGTGAACAGTGGTGAATGGTGAACCTCAGAGAAATCCTTTTCTGACTGGAGCAGGTTTATTTCCCTCAGTGGTGATTGAAATTAATATGGGCTGTTATTTTATGGAGGTACTCATAAACTGGAGGAAGTGTGATGGCCTCGAGATGTAAAAGGTCAGACCAGACGATCTAATAGTTCCTTTTTAGCCTTAAAACTATGAAGAAAAATGAAGGCTTTTAAAATTTATTCTCTTACCACAGTTAGTCAGGAAATGGAAATATGGGATGGCAAAGCTAAACCCCAAACTCGGACACTACATATCCCTGTCCCTTTGTTCGTTCCTGTGCCAGTAGGTTTCCATCTGGGCCACATGGCCCAGAGGGTCTCTGAGCACCTCTTTAAAAGGTGCCTGAAAGGCAACCAAAAAAAGCCCATTGTAAGGAGACTTTAGCTCACTATTACAGGTGATTGCCTCTCTGTGGAAGTGTAAGGGTCCATAAACCAAGAAATGGTTGAAAACTTGTGCTCTGATCTTTGTCAGCAGTTAAAGACAGCTTGCTTCTGCCACATCTTGATTTACCATGCCCCTTCCCACTGCACAGGACTGCACAGAGCACTTCTTGCCACCACTGCCAAACCAGCCTGTGGCCCTCTTTTAATTTCCTCCTTTCCCACTTACCCTGCAATTAAATATGCCTAAAGTGACAGATACACAAAGAGCTTGATATACAGCACCGTTGCATACCAGATACACAAGTGCACCTTGGTATGAGCCCTTTGCAGACAAAGAAACATAATCGCTCATCAGTGCTATTGTTTTTGCTGCATGTGTGGTCTGGATCAAGAGCTCAGTGCGCATTTGGCAGTGGAGTGGTTCTTTTAGGGGTCTAGGGTTACTGATCCAACCAGAACCTCTCCTCGGCGACTTCCCTTAGCATCTCCAACCAGACACAGCAGGAGAGGACATCCCATGAGCAACCCACATTTGCCTGTGATACTGTGTCATGTGTCTGGGACTTGAGCAACCTGGTCTAGTGTGAGGTGTCCCTGCCCATGGCAGGGGGTTAGAACTAGGTGATCTTAAGGTCCTTTGCAACCCAAACATTCTATGATTCTATGGACATCCTCCCTTTGCAAAGGTGATGTTACATTCCCATTGTGACTCTGTATCACTGTAGCTTTGTCAAGACAGACTTGCATGGATAGGGACCTCTCCCCTCCATAGCCCAATAGCATGTTAGGGACTTTGTGGATCGTGGTGCCTGGCGGTCCTCTGTAGACCTCTACTGCAAATGTGTCTGATCACATTTCAAATCCGCTTATATTCTTGGCTTCCACAACATGCTGTGCAGTAAGTTTCCTAATTGAGTTATTCTTTGTAAAAGTGTTTCTTATGGGTTATTTCAAACCCGCTGCCTTGTATTGGGTGCACCTCAGTTCTTATGCTCGAAGAAATAATGACTAATTCTTTTCTATTTGCTTTCCCTATACTGTTCATAATTTTATAGACTTTATTGTGTGTTTTCTGATTTTCCTCTATTATTTTGTAGCTTCGAGGGCTACATTTTTTACAAAAGTCAGCACAATGGGAGATAAGTAGAGAATTTGGTGGGTTATTGCAGATCCTGAAATGTAGAAGAAAAATTGATCATCAGAGGAACCAAAAATGAAATTTTAGACTCTTTCTGATTAAAAAGAACACAGGTAACACCACCACCACCCTCTCCAACATTTAAAAGGCCAGTTTGACATTCAACATTGGTTTCAGAGTTTCATTTCAATGTTGAACCGTTTTGTTTTGATGCAAGCTGACAATTAAAGAATATAGAAGTCCAAGAGATTTCATGCAAAAGGCTTGGGATGGTTTTTGGTTTGAGAGTTGCAAAATGTTTGCATACTTCTCTGGTCTTCCTCTCCATTCAGTCAGATCAAAATCTAAGCTAGCAGATTGTTCACCCCAAAAGCTAGGGTTTACCCAGGTATGAAGAGAAGTCAACTTGAGCTATATAATCTAAACCACACGGTTTTGACCACATATAAAACCTCTCCCCACACAAAGCCGTCAAAGATCTCGTGCCAGACAGATTTCCCATGGATTTGATTTTATGTGTGCTGAACACTCCACAGAACAAAGCCCATCCAGAAACATGAATCCGAGGGCTGTTTAACACTGGAGATTTTCCCCTTGTATAACAATTATGTAAACGCACACGCTAATTGACATCGGATGCGACACTGTGAGTGTGTGAATGGTGCTCAATAGCCATCATCATTTCTCATTTTACTGCCTTTGGTTGCGTAGGCCAGTAGTTGCACCTAGTAGGACAGAATACAAAACACACCATATACTAGAGCCAAACTACCTGAACATTATTGCTTTTCCCTGCTGGCAAAGTGTGCCGGGGGTTTTCTCACCTTTTGGAGCTGAGGTCTTTGTTTCTTTATTTATGTTTTATAAGTGGAAGAAAGTAACTAATCTCTTTCCCAAAGAAATGCAGGTGTGTGCTTGTTCCCACCTGAATTTTGCTGAGGGTGAATTCCTCACCATGGTGGTTTTGAGTCCTTGGAAGAGAATGGGAATAGGTCTGCCTGCTCCTGACGTCTCCTGGAGCTGGGCTGTCTGTCTGCCCTGACCTCCTTTTGGGGACCTTATTGGTGGGTGGTTTGCACCTCGGGTGGCAATTGGACCCATGGTTGCCAGGAAGATTTCTCCTCCACAGTGTAGATAATGTCTAAGACAATTGTATGTTGACTGTGATGGCACGTGATAGTTGTAGCTAATCTAAGCCAGATTTTGTTTCCTTCCCATCACTGCAGTGTTGGATTCAGCCTTAGCCTCTGTATTACGACTCTGCTTAAAACCTGATTTTTAGTCATAAAAGGAGGAAGTTATTTAAAAATTGATTCAAAACAAATATAGACTTTGCTGCCAATATCCAATATCCAGTAGGAAATGCCCTATATTGTGTGCTGGGTTTACTTAGAGTAAATCTGGTAAGATCAAGCCACATTTTAATATACAAATTATATTTGTTTTTAAGCTACAGTATTCTAGCCTGCTTCCAATTTTTTTAACCATTACTCTTGCTTTTTTGCCCCTAATCCTTTTTTTTTGCTACAATGAGCTTTCACTATGCGTGTGTGTGGGGAGGGAAAACCCTATTAGATTATAACATTTTATGAGTTGTCAACGATATAATGACATTAGCCACCTGACTGAGAAGTAAAAACCTTTGTGGTGTCACATAACAGGTTAGAATGAGCTGGTAAGCCCTTGTGAAATAAACAAGGTAAAAAAAAGAGAGAAATCCTCCAAAAATATATATTTAAATGGGTGGCTATAACCCCTCCCTGCTTATTAGACCATCGAGGGCACACTAAATATTTTATACGAAGGTATCTTTCCATCTCTATAGAATAGGTAGAGATAGACGCACACACACATACATACACACATGCCTAGACACACAAGTCTTTCAAAATCAGAAAGGTCTCAAATTTAATTGGAATGGAAAATGCTAACTAATTGGCATCCAAATTTGATTTACTGTAGAAACCTCATATTTGTTTGAAACACAACACTGTGTCTTGGAACACGAGCCCAGTCCTTCAAAAATCATACACGAGAACTGTGGAAGAATCAATTAAAGTTGATTTGGCAGATCTGCTTTTGACAAATATAAAGAAATCTCTGATTAGGCTGAGAAGAAAAGAATCCCTCTTTCGTGCTCTCTCTATTCTCTCCCTCTTTAAAGGCAGTAGATGTCAGAAGGGGGTGGGTAGTGATATGCAAAACATGGCCTCCATAACCAAAGTAGCCTGCAAAATTAGGTGTCAGCATGCAAAGCTTATTGATGTATGAATGCGGAAAATGAAAGCCGGCAGTAGACAGACGGGGCTAAAGATGAGACAGCCACAGTGAAAGCAGCTGTACATCTACGTCAAGGTGTTGCTATATGAGCCTGCTTTTTTCTGGAGGGCCACAGCCTAACAAGCTGTGCCTGGCCATAAAATGATGAAACAATACAATGTAGGCACACACAGTGTGAATACCAAATAAATTGACTCGGACCCCCCCCCATACCCCTTCAAAGTAGGCCTGTGTGTTCATTAATAAATTCATATTCTGAGTTTTCAATAAAAGAAGAAAATGCAGTGTAAACTGGAGTTACTTAGTGACACCCAGCTCATTGCTTTTTATTGTTGCTTGCAGCTACGAAGCCTTCGCTGTGCACTAGTAGAATTTATTACTGTCTGTCTTTGTGGCAAGTTGGAGAAGTGAGCCTTTTGAAGAAAATTGACCCACACTTCATGAATATGATGAAAAATGCCAATAACACTACAAAGACAAAGCTCTTGACATTAGTGTGCAAAGAACTAAGAGACGGTAATGAAAATATTGCAATTACAAATCATATCCCTCCTCCCTGGCCGAGAGCGCTGGTATGCGGGTGCTGGATGCAGTATGGGACACACACACGGGTGCTGTTTCACCACCTGGCCCCCTCCCCATCTCCCTGCTTTGAAGGAGGAAAAGGGTGAGAAGAGGAAAGCAAGCGAAGTGCTTAATCCAACAAGGATTTCCCTCCCAGAAGGTTGCCCCTTCTTCTCTCTGAGCCTGCGTGTAGAGGGAGAGTGGTCTGGTTGCTAAGGCACAGGATGAGGAGCCGTGGGGTCCAGCTTGAGCTTGCCCTTCTGCCATGCTCTTCCTGTTAGCTCCTGGACACAAATCACTGTAAGATTCTGTGCCTCAGTGTCCCCCTCTGCAGAACAGGTTTTTTCCTTCTGTGCTTTATAAATGCAGCCTACTTTGACTGCATGCTCTGAGTTACCTTGTTCTGCTTGTGCACATGCACCTCTCCTCTCATTGGCATTGCAGTAGTAGTGATAGCTTAAACTACCATTTTGCAAGCAGGAAGGTCTGTCCTATAGGTTCTGTCCCAGTGATGCAAAAGAGCAAAGAAGCCATGTGACATGTAAAACTTCTCCATTTAATCCTTGCCTTGGTGATAAGCAACTCGATCAGTGAAAATAAGTAAGGAACAAATAGGACAGCCTTTTTTTCCCCTCCCAGCAGCTGATGGAGCATTAGAACGAAGCAACTTCAAGACAAGAAATATGAAGGCTAATAGAAACTGAGCTAAAAAAGAATTAAAAGAGTATTAAACCCAGCAATGTATGGTTATTTAAGCCTATGTTAAATATTTGCCACTTTCTGAACTTATTATTCATCAATCAGATTTTGCATCCCCAAGATAAACTGTAAGTGCCAGACACTTTGTTTATGCATTCTGCTTTTATATTTATTGTGATGAGACCTGCTAAAAATCAAATAAAAAGCAAGCATGCTATCTACTAAATTTGTATGTGACAGACAGAGGTATATCTTGCCATGTTGGAATACCGGTGCCAGAACAAATCAGTTCAGCTTTGCTGTTCTCATGCTCCTCTTTCCATTTGTAGCAGGTGACACTTGTAAATTAAAGCAAACCAGGACTATTTTCCTCTATGAGGTGTGGCCATTGATGAGATAATCATGAAGTCAACCAGAGCAACTATGTCTGTCTGTATAAACTAATGGGTACCCAAATACAGGCTACCTGGGAACTGCAGTTCCATCTGATCGCATCAGACATGTGCCACTTGTGGATATGCCACGTAGTATGAAGATCCAGATACAGCCCTGAATCACTCAAGCCTCTGAATGCATGCCAGGGTATCTTCAGCATCATTTTGACCATCTCTTTTCACATTTGGTGTCATTTCTCTGTCCTGATCATGAGAAAGACCCACCACATCTAAGGAGTCAAAGTGGCTGTACCAGTGCTTGCTGGGTGGCCAAATCCTTCCATGGAGCATCCTCTTTAGAGGCAGCATGAACCCAGTTGGAGGAAATTACTACTTTAGGAAGCCTAAACTGGATGTGGTACTGTTTTCCACGTGTTATAAATCACTTAAAGTTTTACAGAAAAAAGTAAATGGAAAAGGAAAGTGAGCAAAGAAGCATCCACACAGCAGGAGCAGCTACTGTATTACAGGTGAAAAAATAGCAGAATGGACTGATGATGTCTGAACATCCATCCTTCCAAGGCAACTGCAGGTTAGAAATCGTTGCCTGTGTTCTTTGGCTTTGAAAACAAGGCTGATGCAGAAAGCTCAAGAGGAAAAAGGGAGACCACCACATAGATCAGAATGATACCAGTGCAAAGAACAAATAAAAAGGACAGAGCCAGAGTAAGCGAGCAGATTGCCCAGCTATAAAAAGCAGCGCTGAAATCCAGGGGAAAGTTTCATCAAAGGCTGGCTTAAGTGCAAAGGTTCAGACCTGACTAAGGAGCAGCTCATTTTTTGTTGCTCTGGAGCAAGACCTGTCTCCTAAGATCTGAGCGAGCGAATGAATGTTGTTCTCTTGCTCAGCTGAATGAGCACAGTCTGGCTACAGATGGGGAATCTCACAAGTAAAGACAAAGCCATTAGATAACATATTGGAGTGACTCCGCTGAGCAGGCTGGATGCTGCTCAGTGAAGAAGAAGAGAGAAGAAAACACTGTGTAATTACACAGCCTCCCAGTTCTATCTTCTCATTCCTTGTCTCTGTGGCCATCAATATTGGGCTTCTATGCTCCTTTTCAGATGACTTTGTAGCTCATCTCACTTATGAGAGATGTCCCATATACATTAAATAACCTTCAATATGAGGCTACAGGCTTCACGCTGTGTGACTAATACTGGGGCACCATTTTCTGTTGCTGTAAATGGGGACCAGCCTTGTGGTGAGCTGATCCCCAGGTCAAAAACATTTATTCACCTTGCCCCTATAGCTTATAAAAAGTGACAACAGATAACAGGACAATTTATTTGTCATAATTGATTATGGCTAATGATGACTGGAAATCCAGTTGTGACACTGCTGAACCTACCTGTGCTTTAGATACGAGACACAGTTTTCAGATCTTGGCATGTTTAGCATTTTGGGATGAACAACTTATCTACCTGGGTTCATTCTGCTGCTCCCAGAACGGATTGTGGATTAACATGCCTCATGAAAATCATGCGTGACATTGCTCTTACCTCTGTATATTGAAAAGAAATGAAACTGGGGCTAAAAAGCCCTTTGAAGTCAGTGGGAATGTCTCCCGTCAACTTCAGTATGAACAGATGAACATAGAAATACAGGATTGGAAAGGACCTCTTGGGTTACTGAGTCAGTCCCCTGCTATCCCCCTCACTCCTTTCTATAATCCCTTTTCCATTGGTTGTTTCTCTTTAGCCTGCCTATGGGCAGGTGATGTGCTCAGCATATTGCTGAGCATTACAGGTAACCATTCCAGGTCAGGCTGGATGTGGTTCTGGGCAACCTGACCTAGTTGAAGATGTCCCTGCTACTTTTAGGTGGGTTGGACTAGATGAGTTTTGAAGGTCCCTCCCAACCCAAAGTATTTTGTGATTCTATGTTTCCTGCGTCTTTGATTTGCCACCTCTTACAGGTATGAACAATTCCCAGTACATCATCTTAAAAATGTAGCTGGGAGAATGGATGCAGGTATCTGAAAGACTGAAAGTGGGACAGGGTTATCCATATTCAGTCTATGTGTTTGTCAAAACTCTGGATCTTACAGTTTCCAGCAAGTAGTGGATGGGATCCTTCGATGATCCTGGCAGCAAATAGTGGGGACTGAACACAACAGAATGAAAGGAACCCAGTTTTGTGGCAACTTTTCTGGTCTTTAAGAGTTAAAAATGATAGGTAAAGGGGGCCAGGGTTCTTTGGCTTAGTATTTTTGTGTACAGTATTGTAAATACTAAAAGAGAAAAGAAATTATTGAAAGGTATGACTGGGGAGATTTCATGCAATGTGATTCAATGCCAATTATTTAAAGAGAAGATAGTCGAGAGGGCTGGGAAGGGTTAAAATTAAAAGCTGTTTCTAAAGCCTGCAATAATAATACAATAGACTGGTGGTAGCCACAGGCAGAATTTACTGTCCTTGGTCTAGTGAACCAGTATTAACCCTTCAAGTGTCCTGGCTGGCTCTGTGCACAGTGTCACTTTCTGCTCCAGCGTATGGATGTATGCTTTCTGTCAGATTGCTCAATTAATTATAATTGTCCTACCTTTAAAGGGATGGCCCTGGGCATACTAGGGGGTGTGGCCCTCATGGGGGTTTATTTCAAGGCATCTCCTACTGTCTCCAACTCAGTCAATGAATCTTACTCATCAATATTTAATGACACAAGAATACCTTCAATTTTTTTCTCCCCTTAAATTATTCTTCTAGGCAGCTAGACAGGTGCATTGTCTTCCCATTATGTTTTGGCGACAGAGAAGATGCTGCCTGGCTCTGTGTTAGCATCTAAGAAAGAGGTGGGTAGAGCCACCAAAAAATGGGCATCGCGGACCTCTTGTTCTGCCTCTGAGATGTGACAATAGGCACCTCTCTACAGCTTCATTACTGAGCGGGTATTCATCAGCTTCAAAGCAGCTTTTATCAACTGTGTAGCATACAGGAAGAAATTGGTTTTAAGGAACAGGGCAGGAGAGACATCTCAAAGACTCTTCTTGTTTCATTCTTTTAGTGCAACCTCTGCTGCTCTAAAAGCTACCGGTGACACATTTTGTGCTGTTCACACCTTTGCATACTCTTGGACAAGAACCACATTGTGTGTATTATTGATATTTTATGACAAAATAAAGCAATTTTAAAACATCAGGCTGCCCATCTGCTATGAACTACTTTTCACAATATTCAAAATAGATGTGTTTCCCTTTCCTGTTTTCATATGAGTGAAATGCAGACCACAGTTAGGTTATGAGACTGGGGGCCAGGAATTTTTCTACTTTTAATCCTGTCTTTGACATTGATTCCTTCATTAGCCTTGGGCAAGTCATTTCACTTGGATATATTCGAATCACCACATCTATAAAATGGAGATGCAGTGAGGTGTCATGGAGATTTATTAGGCTGTGTCTGCAGCATACTTTGAAGAAGTCAAACCGTATACACCTGTTAATGAATGGCATTTTAAAATATGAATGAAAACATTTTCTCCTTTCAGAAGCCCAAGTTCTGACTAAGCGTCCTGCAGACCTGGGACTACCAATGCAGTCCGTGATATAATCACTGAGTAAACTCATCAAAGCAAAATTAGCTGAGAGTTAACGTCATGGAAGCTAAATGCCAGTTTTCCAGTCAGAAAATGTTGTTATTGCTGGACATCATCTTGTCCCTGTGAAATGAAAAAGAAGCTGGTTTGCAGTTACAAGTTTTCCAAGAAGGATTTAGAGGGCTGGGGCTCTGGGATTAGTAGATATATCAGGAAATTAGACTCCTGCATAATTTGATCACTATGGAGTCAAACCCAAGTCTTGTGTGAGTGTTTTGCTACTAGCCTTGATGAAGCCAAGATCTCATCCAACTTCCCAGTAAGCTGTGGTGAGAAACTTGGAGGATTCACTAGGTGAATCCTGGAGAAAGACTTAAGTCTTTCATGCACCAGTGACTTGGTCTGGTGAAGGTTAATAACCAGTGGAAGTCTCTTTAGCATCTGGCCTGTAGATGAGATGAGTAACATGAGATTATTTGGTCTCATTCTGTACTACCTGCATTGGCTGTGCTAAAGTTCTGGTCGCAGCAGAAAGACATTACACTGGACATGTGGCCCTATCTGCCTTACCAATCTGAGCTACAAACCTGGGTATGAGACATAACTCACCTTTGGCACTGGTCAGAACCAAAACCAGCTGGTGCCAACCTCACATTGTCCTTACTCATGCTGGATTTTCTGTAGACAGGAATAAATCTCCTCCATGACTAATCTGTGCGTGATTCACCAACTGTAGCACAACACAAACCTCAGAGAGCTGTGGGAAACAAGGTGCACTGAGGTGTGTTTAAAACGAGCACTGACCCCACACAACAGTGAGGTTTACACAGAACCTCAGTGCAGGAGATGGTTTCTACAGAGATGGGGCTGCTTGAGCACAGTGTGGTCCCCAGTCCTCCTGCTACCCTTCTACTTGGTTGCTTCCCCGAGGCAGCCAGCTACCAAGCAGTCATTATTGTTACTGGTTTCTCAGTGTCCCTGCCCAAAGATGCTAAATGTTTTCCTTCCTGTCGTGTGTCTGCAGTGATGCAGGGGTTTTGAGGAGACCTCATGAAGCAGTGGTCCAGTTGGGAATGGGAGCAGATGATAGTGAGCATAGTTTAAAGAGAGGATGACACCTGGATTAGGTAACAGATGGGATTGGGGTGCAGTGTTACAAGGAGATAGAACAATGGAAAGGATTATTCTCCTACAGGACATAAAATAACCTTAAAAAGTCATGGAGCAATAATAAGATCAGGTTCACTTTAGTCGTCCAAAGCAGTTTGAATTCAGCTCTTTCCTGCCCAGACACTGTTTTAATCACACATGAGTCAGACTGCACACAGATGATGACCTTGTGCTGGTTCATAACACACTGTCACTTACAGCACGGTGGAAAAAGTGACCAAGAGGACAATGTAAGGCCTAATGCTGCAGGGCATGGTGCTGTGTTTGACCTAAAGGTTCAGCACAGTATTTTCCTAGCCCAGGGAAACAAGGAGCAGGAGCCTAGTCCTGCCCTTCCAGCCATGCACTCTAAAGCATTGCACCAAAAGGCTCTTCAACCATATCTGGTTTACGTTCCAGAACACAATGGAGAAATTGGCCTTCAGCAGCTGAGGAAGGAACACATCCATGAGAGATATATTCCTGGTTTGAACACAATCTCTGACCTCTGCAGCCTGGCATACAATTTAACATAGAGAGCTCAGCTGTGGCTGTTTCCTATGTGACTGACAGCTTGCTTCTCCAGCCCCTGCTAAACTTGGTAGTCATAACTGAGCCCATAATTTCTTCTTGCATGTAATGTTACAAAAATGATGTTTTAAAAGTCAAGGTTTTTCCAGCATGGCCTAGTTGTAATATGTTTTTAAAAGCCTATGATGGGGCCTTGCTACCCTCTGAGCACAAAGCAGCTGGGAGTGTTGCAGAGGGAGCTGGCTTAGCCTTGGGGGAATGGGTAAAGAGGGTGTTTCATGTGACTTGTTTGCAAACCCCTGTGGCTATTTTGAGGAGAGGCTCCAGGGATTTTACACAGTCATGTATATATCCCTTCTGACTTGGAAAGATGGATTCTGGCCAGGGTTTGGCTAAAAAAAAGAGAGGAAGGGCCACGATCAAAGCATGAGCTTTGCTGGCTTAGAAATAAAATGCAGCTAATGAAATCACCATTTACCACCTCCTTGCGGTGCTCTTCTGCCCATACCTACATTCAATGAGGAAGCTATAGAATGAATGCAAATGTGCCTTAAGTTTATTGGGAACCAAAGCAGTAAGCGCAGACTCTTTGTAATATGAGAGCATCAGGCTCCAAAGGCACCTGGAAATGCAGATAAGATCAGATCAGGTCAAAGAGGGAGCCCTGGCAGCTATGGTCCATGGAGCGTGGTGAACTCCAGCCCAGCTTACCAGCACTGCTCTTTGGTTCTGCACGCAGCCACTGAGATGCCAGGTCCTTTCCCTGGGACACCGCAGTCTATAAAGGAGGGAAATCACACAAACAGAAGTGGATGTTTCCACTTTCCTTAGTACCCCCCAGTGCCCCAAGTTGCTGCTTGCTTGCTAGGCTTCAGGGTGTTTGTTTTTTCCCTTATGGATTTGGTGGTGTCATTTTTACAATGGAAGCCTGTTTCACCGCGCTCTTGGCAGCCCCCATTGGTTAGACTTGTTTTACCACATCATGATCTTTTTATGTAGCCTACATCTGCCAGGAAAACTTTGTCATTCATCATCTTCCTTTCTGCCACGTTCATTTTCAGCTGGGCACAAAATGTCCTTTCATGTCTAAAGTAATGCAAAGCGTCCTGGCTCGGTGGGCAGAGCGGTAGGGATAGATGGTACCGGAGTCCCTACACCATGACACGTAAACAGTGTTTAAAAGTGGGGACAAGGAGGAAAAAGAAGATCCTCAGCATACACAAAGTAGGCTGTGGGACTTCCACTCCCTTTCTCAATGGCATCCCTTCAAGAGACCTCTGCCCCAGGCAACTCTGAGTTTGCCTATGTCTACTGCTGGCTGGTTCTGGTAGAGAGGAGCTTTCCCTCAGGAGCAGTCCCATGTTTGCAACTTTCAGGGCTGTGTTCTTCCTCCTTTTTCCTATTACTCATCCTGTCATGGATGAGAACCATGTTGGTGCTAGCAACTGTATTTAAACATGGGCAGCTGTGTTTTGGTCACTGTGTTTCTATACCCACAGTGGAAGTGTTCCAGAAATATGTAATAATACATATAAAAGTTGTTTAGCTGCTGTTCTGTTAACAAGGTGGCATTATCCATGGGTAATTCATGGGTACTTTGCATGAGGAGGAACAAAGGTCCCTCTGATGGTGGTTTTGTTGCACTCTTTTAGTTGCATCTAAAAGAGTTTGGAGAAAGTTCATGTGATTTTCCAGCAAACTTATTTGGGTGAAGCTGGGATGGCTAGCAATTGGGGTAGAAAGTTATTGCTCAAAGTCATGCCTTCACACACAACTCAGAGGACCAGTGGTTGTAATTATTCCTTGCTCGAAGAGCTGAAATCATTTCCTAGGCACAGGACATCGTGACCATCTCTGTTTTCCAAAACACTTGGGCATAGATGGACCGTGGTGAGCATTTAATATGTGAGCACCAGGTATGTTGCAGTTGTCTGAAGGAGAAGGATTTGGATTCCTGTAAGTACCCACTTCTGACATTTTTGTAGTGTGAATGCCTTGAAAGCAATGAGCACATTCCCTTTGGCTTTCATGGGCTACAGAGGAGAAACTCCACTAAGTGAGTGAAAAGGCAGATGTGGAAGGCAACGCTCTGCTGTTTGCAACTGGAGTCTGTCTCCCTCCTCTGTATCTTGCTTGTACAGAGACAAATATAAATGCAGGGACTTGTGCCACACTTTCTTCATAATGCATGTGTACAAATATTTGCATGCAGCAGTGGTTCAAAGGAGCCTGGAGATACTATCTTAACTGTGGTGCTTTCCCAGACCATTGCTGTTCCTTGCCTTTGTGAATAAAGGCAGTAGTGTCTGCAGTCAGGAGATCTCTCATATAGATTTAATCTGGCTGTTTTCCTCCCTAGGGAGCAGAGTTGAGGATAGCGAAGTTCAAGGTAGCGTGTGTTTGAGTTTTGTAAGCAGAATAGACATGGAAATTTGAAGCCTAAATTGCACATTCCAGTCTTCTTATGGAAATGGTGAGCAAAGAGGAAGCGGAGCCTTTAGTACTGAACATGCGCCAGCTTTTAAATACCGATACAGATCTAGAGGGTTTATTTATAAACACCGCGTGTGTGTATGTGCACACACATGCTTATACATATACATGCCTATGTGTGATGTTTATAAACAGCACATAGCATATCTCTCTGCTTATAGATTCTATTGATGATTGCTTTATTCATCTTGTGGCAGACCCATTTAAATGAAAATATGTTCCCCATTTCCTTGCCACTATAAATTCTGTGCTGTTGGGGAAGTAGCGAAGTGCACTAGCTATACATCCATGGAGAAATGCCCTGTTGAGAAGAGGAGTATTATACAGGGAACAATTGACAGCCCTTCACTTCAGTGGGTACATTTCTCTGTACAGCTGCATCACCACTAATGATAAATGAGTAATGTTTGATAGCTGGCTCCGTTGCCTGACAGCTACAGTTTTGGCCAGAGGGCCACGACAGGCTTTAGACTTCTGTTCAAAATGAGTTAAACATATTAGGTATTACGAAGCCACAGAAGCCTCGAGAATGAGTGCTGAAATGAGTTATCAAGGTATGCTCCTGGGTACACAACTTGCAAAGCAGATGTCATTCTAATAATGTGTGATATAGAACATGTCTGGCCTAAACCCTGCTGGATGAAATATGAAGCCCCGTTGGTGATATTTAATACCATTTTATGAGGTGCCATCTTATAAAGACAATGCCCGCCTTATGTGGAATGCTTAAGGTATTTTGCCAAAGGCACTGGGAGGTATCTGAACTAAGTAGAATTTTTATTATTTTATAAGCCTTTACTTTGTAATATTTCTGTTTCTACATTATTGTGGTACTAGCTGCACTAACCCTTTGTCTGTGAACCTCAGGAGCAGTTTACTGATAGATTGACTGATAGCCACGGCTGCCTGTGGATGGAAAGGCCGGTTCCTACCTAAATATATTCTTAGCAAGAAAACAAAGTAGAAGGCAGACTTCAAAAGGAAATAAAGCTTTACAGGAGGCACTGCTGGAAAAGAGGTCCTTGAAGCTATGAGATCCAGAGGTTTGGGTGTTTTTTAAAGGAGGGAGGCCTGGGAAGTTTGAGTTTGTGTATTACAGCTGCAGCCCTTCTTTTTGCCTTGAATTCCTGCTGTAAACTTTGACTTCCAATTGAGATTTCTGGATCCCTTTGCTGATATCCCAAGGACATGCGCTGAGTTGCTTGGTTTCAGGAAGACGACGAGTGTTTTCACTCTCCAGTTCTCTCTTTATTTACATATTTTCATTTAACAGTGCTTTTGTGGAACAAAATTGCCTCCCTGTTCAGGTCTGTTGCAAAGTGAAGGCAGAGTGAGCGCAAGTGGTTATTCTGAGCAAATTAGGTATCTCCTTCCTGGGATGCAAAGACCGTGCTGACAGCACTGCTGAGTTAAAGACCCCAGTGGGGGCAATACTTACTTTTCAGTGATGCTGAGTCGGTGCAAATTGGCTCAGTGCTGAGATCCCATCGCCACTGCTGAAGGATCTGGTCCAGTGCAGCAAGGCAGTAGTTTTCGCATCTTCATCCTATATTGTTCTGTATTTCAGGGTCCTTCTAGTCTTCCATGTTTCTCCCTTTTGCCTTTCCCGAGCAAACAGTGCCGATGACCTAGAAAGAAGCCATTCCCCAGAGTGCTCATTGGGGAAGGCTGTTGTGCCCCAGCAGCCACTTTTGCTCAGTGTGATGATGCAAACGGGTGTCTCTTGCATGGCAGGCTGGGCCCTCCAGTTCTTCTTCCTCACAGGTCTGCTTAGTCATGATCCCAATTCATGGACCCCACAGGACCATGTCCCTGTGACTACTGCCAATCTGCTTGTCCAAATAAACACCAGCACTAAAGGAATTACCCAGCTTGGTGTGCCAGTGACCACCACACACAATTTCCAGCTTGGAATACATCCCTGTGCTAAAATATGTGGCGATTCTTACTCTTAATGCTCTCTTTCTGTCTCCCCAGCCAAGTGATCTCTTAATGTGTGGCAGTGCAGCCTGATGTGAGGAGGTGTTAGGTTAATTCCCTTTGATAAAACCATACTAACTTTTTTTTCTTGCCCTTGAAAAACTTGCTTTCCCTTCCAAATGTATCATCCTGTGAGCCCAAGGTTCGCAGATATTCAGATTCATCTTCCTTTATACCATAAACATGCCAGATATATATAATCCATTTGGACACTGGCAAGTGATGACTATCAGAGGCAGAATGGGTACTGAGGGGCCCATAGTTATACAGTAACATCGGCTTGGCAGCAGCTCATTCATCGTGCTAGATGATCTGTCCATCTCCCTGCCTGTGGCTTGTAGCACATAAAACACAGACAAAAAGTCAGACCAAATATCTCGTGTGCGATGCTCTTTGCATCTCAGCCCAGCTTTTCTAGCCTCGGTTTTAAAGGCACTCATGGTCCAGCTGTCTGCTCAAGACACTGCTCTTTGAGAGAAACATGTCTTGGAAATCCCTGAAAGTCGCTGCTCGGTGTGTGACATGTCAGGTTACATCTGCTGTGTCACGAAACATCAGCGTGTTGCAGAAGACCGTAATGAGAGGTGACAAGAGATGCTGTAAACAGTTTCGGTCGATGTTTTTGTTTATCCCAGAGCGAATTCCGTGCAATATCACGGTCTCGGGGAGAGTTCAGCTTCTGTTTTGTCACTCTGTGGTGATCAGCCAACTGACCCTGCTCATAGCAGCCTTCCAGTATCTGAAGGGGGCCTATAAGGAGGAAGTTCTTTACTGTGAGGGTGGGGAGGCACTGGAATGGGTTGCCCAAAGAAGTTGTGAATGCTCCATCCCTGGCAGTGTTCAAGTCCAGGTTGGACAGAGCCTTGGGTGACATGGTTTAGTGTGAGGTGTCCCTGTCCATGGCAGGGGGGTTATGTAACATTATAATCATATACAAATGATATTTTCATCTTCTCTTACTAATATTTTGCAAGGAAAAAGTACACCAACACTTCCCCAAATTACTGACTATTAAATCTCAGTCTTGGGGTAGAGCATCCCCTCAGGCCTTGGCACTCATGAGGTTTTGGCTGGGCAGAGCCCCCCCTCCCTTGCACACACAGCTGGGCACCCACAAACAGCGTATACCAAAACAGGGATGAGCTGCTGGGCTTTCATTTTAACCATTTAATTCTGCTTTCAACAAGTCTGAACCAAAAGAGTCCATATCGAGCCTTCTTGTTGAAAGAACAATGGCTTGTCTCTCTTAATCAGGCTTTTCCTGCAACGCTATTAAATTATTTTCTAAGACTGGTTTCCCCAGTAGGCAAATAGGTAATGTGTTACCCATCTCAGCCCCATGGGATGTATCCACTGCTGTTTCCGGCTTCACTTCCTACAGAAACCAAACAAGCAATGTAAAAAGCCCTCCACAACCTGTAATCAGCTTCAAAACTTGTGCTGATCAAAACAGTTATCTGAGGAGCCTCTGGAGAGACAGAGACTGGCATTGCAAACAAACTTTGCATGCATACTTTCAAAAGAAGAATATAATTTGGTGGGACTGTGATTTGTTATTTTGCTATTTTGCTGTCCTTCACATGGTTTTCCACAGCCTACCCAAGCCATTATATGGAGATAACAGAGTTGCCAGGGTCCTTCACAACAGCCGTTCACAACCCATGAAGGTCTAGGGGCTGCAGGAATGCCTGGCATTACTGTCAGTAGTAAATACTAGGGAAAAAAATACTTGCTCTTGTGCTTCAGGGTTGATCAGCCCCTGTGTAGGGATCACTGGGGACTTTTTGATACTTTCAAGGCAGCAAAACACAGAACCTCAGCTTAAACTCTCATTATTTCTAGCTAAACCTCTTATCATTTCTTTCTTTAGGGCAATATTTAGATAACTACTTGGAGGGGGCCAAAATCTCAACCAAGGTCCCACGATGGGGAGGATTCCCCACTAGCAAGCTTGAGTCATGCTCAGGTCAATCCCAAACCTCTCAGGTCCTGCTTGTCCTCCTTTTCACCTGAATATCCTCTCTACTTTAAATCATCTATTTAAAACTAAGTTTTGTGTGCCAGCTTATTAAAAAAGTGTAGTTTATGGATTTAATTAAAGAACTGCATATGAGACCTTGCTAATCCTGTTTGTGCGGCAACTGTATTAAAGTGCTAAAAATCAATATATTTGAGTTTAAATATTTTATTATGGCAAGTTGTTAAATATTAACGATGTAACAAGTAATCAGTGTCACCACTTCTGCTCTGTAAGAAATCTGCAGGAAACTAGAAAAAAAAAACCAAATAAGTCTCTTCAGTTTGATGGCCAGGCAGCTATTTGTTTCTCAGTTCAGGAAACAAATGTTGGTGACCTAAGTAAGTCACAAGAACATCTTCCCATGGCTGTTCTCCACCTCATTATACAAGGTTGGGAGGGCACAGGACTGCAGAGTGGTGCTGCAGGGATGGGAATAAGCTCATGTGCATCAACTTCCACAATGCAAGCCAAGACTTGACGTTGCACCATATCAGCTGCTGGCATCTCTGAGTGCTGTGTCCTCCTCCGCCATGTCCATGGCCTCAGGGACATCCCCAGCTCTCATCCCACCAACTGCTCTGGCAGAAAAAATGCCCATTTTCTGCCCTTTTTAAAATTTTTTTCTAGATTGTTCCCACCAGTGAGAACTGGAGGAAAGTCCCAGGACACTGAGATGTAAAGCGGGCAGGCAGGTGGCTGCAGCCCCGCTGGCTTATGGACATGCAAATATAATCGTGAACCTTTTGGGGGCAGATAAAAGGCCATTATTAGCACACTACAGTTGGCCATGGCAGCAATCTGTGGCCTGATGGAAATCTGAAGGTCACAGCCAGCTGCCAAGGGACCTGGGAAGTTTTTCATCCAAACCTTGTGCCTGAAATATGCAATCCTTAATGATGCTTCTGCTCAGAGAATGTCATATTATACTGCACAAAATGAATTGCAAACACAGGTTTTGTAATCGCATTTTGGAGAGATCAGAGTTTATTAATATACATGATCTTGTAAACCTGGCTCCCGCAAAAAGGCAGTGAAGGGGCCAATTTGTTAGTGATCAAATCCTAATTCTAGAGCAAGTCAATCCTATTTTCTGTCCTGCCACCTCACACACAGCACACAGCAGGGTCAATTCTGCTCCCAGATAAGGGCAGCGGGTGCAGATGTTTCCAGGGAAGGATGCAGAGTGTCAGGAGAAGGAACACCCTGTCTCACGGGCTGCATGAACCAGCCACTTATGGAGCACTTTCTGTGGCTGATCGTTGTTAACCCTGTTTCTAAAAAGGCCATCCTCACCATAAGTGGGGTGGGAACTATATGACTGTCTATGGACATTGGCCATGCAGATACCCACATGAGAAAGCCCAGTCATGCTTTCCTCATCCCTTCACTCAGGGACCCTGCACCCTGGGTGCTGGTCTGTGCATGGCTGATGTGTATCCCCAGACAGTCCATCAGAACTCGATCACAGCATGGCATGCAGCCGGACACCATATCCAGTTGGTCATCCAAAAGCAGGGCAGAGGCAGGATGCAGGGACCGTGAAACTCTTCAGATGGCACGAGGATGCTGGGAGCAACATGAGCCTTGGCAGCTTTATCTGAAAATACAGGCTCTCTCCCCTTTCAAAGGCCAGATCCAGAAAAGCGTGACTCCATTAGACTCTCATTCCTTCTGTGGTATGAAGACACACATCTCCACTACCATGTCTTGGGCCACCATGTCTTGGTGTCCCTTTCTCCCACACACTGATCCTCACATTCAATATGTTTCCCCAACACGTTGTTTACACCCTCCCAGGTAAATTTATGCACTGAGTCCCTGACAGAGACTTGTTCAGCAGCACCACGCATCTGATTTTTAATCTGACTAATAGGGTTGAAATGTCACACTAATAGAAGCTCCTTTGCCTCATGGTTTTCTCCTATCAATCAGTCCTTTGTTATCAGGTAATTGGAAGTATTTATCTCACCCTGCATCACACGTTTTTTACTGGAACAAAATCTGAGCTGATATTTCCAAGGGGTGAAAAGGCACTGGAGATGGGGCAAGAAAAAGGCCCAGCTCTGGCTTCTCACTAGCACTTTTCCAGAAATGCTATTTCCACATTTTGGTTTGTGTTTTCCTTTTTTTTTTCCCTAAGAAAATAAAAAAGACTGGGAGAAAAGACCTTTTGAGGCTTTAAATGTTCTGGAAAAAAGGAAAAAAAACAACAAAAAACAACCTGGTTCTGCTTTAAAAGTCATTAAAATGTTCAAATGGAGAAAAGTAAAGTATCTGTAATTATTACCACTGGAAGTGGTTATTTTTTCTATTCTTGTTAGAACCTTCTTTGAAACTAATAGCATCCTTCCTCCCAAATGAGATCCTCTTTCATTACCTTAATTTTTTTGCTATAAGGAAAATCACATCTTTGCAATTCAAACTGAAACCAGTACACTTGTTCCTGACACACACACATGTGCCAGCAGCGCTGAGCTGAGCCTTGTATGTAGCTCAGCTCCCATGGGTGCCCCAGTGAGAACAGAGGAGGGAGACAGCTGATGGGACACTGCCCGCTCTAAGGGGCAGCCCCATAGAATCAACTAGGTTGGAAAAGACCTTCAAGATCAAGTCCAACTGTTACTGCAGGAGTGCCAAGTCCACCGCTAAACCATGTCCCTAAGGGCCTCATCTACACAGCTTTTGAACACTTCCAGGGATGCTGATTCTGCCACTTCTCTGGGCAGCCTGTTCCAGTGCCTGACTCTCTCGGTGAAGAAAGTTTTCCTAATATCCAGTCTAAATATCCTTCTCCTACCAATCCCCAGTGGGAGGTTTCATGGCCATGTCTGAGCTTCCAGCTTGGCTCCCGGCTTTCCCTCACGGCAGGAGGTTTCTGCTTGAACATCTACATGACCCCAGGCTTGGCAGCAATGCTCCACGTGGGAGTATTATTGATAAAAACATGGCTAGCTGAGTTTGCCAGTGATTTTCATCTGTACATGCTGTCACAAATCCTAATCCCCACAGCAGTTAGCCCTGCTCTGTGTAGCTTCCTGCAAGCACCATGGTATCAAATAACAAATAACCTCATACCTAATGTTAGTTTAAAAAGACTGGGAGAGTCACGTGCTACTGAAAATGTCTTTTCATGTCACAGCACTTCTTGCTGCAGAAAATACTTATGTCCTGGATGGAGTGATGCACTTCACTCGTAAGAAAAAAGTAACATGTTTATTGATATGAAACAATGATTGACAAACTTTGGTAGTAAATATGACAATGGTTTAACAAGATTCGGTGGTGAGGTGCACTTAAGTGATTACTGCACAGAGGGCAGAGACAGACAAAACTGTCACGGACAGCCTCCCATTGGGTCATGAGGTTCAGAAAGGAACCCTTGTGTTCTAAACTCCTACTCAGAGAGGAGTCAAGGTGCAGCTGGATCCAGACTTAG
>JANHGB010014169.1:0-12780 GCA_026283785.1 Coracopsis vasa | reverse complement strand
ACCACTGGGAAAGCATCTCCTCCCCATCACTGACTGCGGTGCACCTTCTTCCTTCAGAGAACAGGGGTGCACATATATGTGTGTGTATATATATATATATCTCTCTCACATGCACATGTGCAAATCTCTAATCTCTCTAGCACTTCCCCACAAATAGAAGACAGAAATAGAGTGATTTAGCATCTCTTCAAACTATTATTCTGTTACATTTGCTGTGCTTTGGGCAAGCAGGGATTTACCCACCAGATGAAGCTCTGTGCAATGAAGCTCTGTTTGGGAAGGTACAATCCACAGATGAAGGTGTCCCAGCACTCTCTGGATGCTCTCATGTTTTAATTCCCCTTCAGATGTTATGAATTTCCCGCTTTCAGTGGCACTACAAGGCAAGAAGTTTCCCAGGCTACCGTGGCACGAAGAGCAGACCTCTCAGCCCTGACCTTCAACCAAAGGGCTGGGAAGGGGCAGGAGGAAAGCTGTGTTTGTCCACCCGACACAGATCCTTCATCCTGCCCTTCTGGGAGGCTGGTATGACATTTGCTGTACCTTCCACTGGGAGGGCTGCCATCCCAGCCTGGTTAACCAGTACATTTGAGTCCCCACACTCAAAGACTAAAGTACAACTGCCCAAAGCTGGCAACTTACAGCACGGGTGAGAAGGTACCAGACTTCCCAATGCTATCTCCCTCCTTCAAGTGTCCAAAAGCCACAGAGAGCCACAAAGAGCCACCTCTGCAGGCCTGCTGGCCCACTGGCCTGCCTCCTTTTGTGGCTGGGGTCTCCAGTGAGCCCAGGCTCACCCCTAGCAGAGCTCCTACAGGGAACCGACCCTTGATGCCACAGGAAAACCAAGGTGGCCACTCCACAGCAGCACCCATGGGAGGTTACAAGTCAAACAGGGCAGATGAGGGGCACTCAAAGCAGGCAGCTTGACCAAGGGGGCAGCCAGGAAGCTCTCCTAAAGCACAGACAAGAACTTCTCTCTTTACTAAGTTGTGTGCCTAAACTGAATTTGGCTTAACTTGAAATATCATTAGGAATATCTGCATCTATTCTTGCTCTCTTAATGCTGCCCATGGTGCTGTGTGGTGTCCTGCCATTTAATGCACTTCTCTTATACCTCGTGGCACACAAGATCTCCAATGCAAAGGCTGCAGCACACAGCCCTTTGCACCTTCTGCACAATGCCGGGCTCCCAGCAGGGACACAGCAATCCTTATGGGATTACAGACTCCATGTTGCAGCAGACCAAACACAGAGGAACTCTCTCCACGCTGTCAATCTGTCACCTTCAGCCCTTCAGGATGATTCTCTGGGAATGAAAACCAATCCAAATTGGATCATATGTATAACCACAGCACCACAGGCAAACACGGATACTGCCCTAACAGAACAGACCACCAGCAGCTTCTCTGGCAGGATGGGCTCAAACCCATCCGGCAACTGGATCTAGGAAGAATGGACAATCCCATGGTTTGTTTGGAATGTTATGGAGGACACAGGTTGAATGTTAATCAGAAAGAAAAAAGTACTGATCATCAACATATCAATGGGCTCCGTTTAGCTTTCAGTGCTCATTTCTGTCTGGTGTGAGATGCAGGACTGAGTCAGTGCGGATATTTCCAAGTTTCAAAGTTATAGCTATGGTTTCCTCCCCAAAGGCTGACGGGGAAAGCATTGCAGCACCTCTGCAAAACACTTCAGGATGAAAAAATGATGCAATAAACCCCCCTGTGATAGCATCATCCAAGTGACAATGCTCAGGAACAGGGTTTGGAATATTTTACAGCAATGCTGTTGTACTCCAGCACACATAAGGATGTGAACATTTACTTTAGCTAACCCCAGCATGCATGAACACACACACTAATATGAACAGGGGTGCTTTCCAATGTGTGGCAACTGGGGGAGTCTAACTAGAAGATGAAGATACAGCCGTATTTCACTATTATTTACCATCGAGGCACCACAAGAACCACTGCAGCTCCTTTCTCCTGCATATAATCATCATACTGATAGAACTGGCACCAACCCCAAACTGGACACAACTTTTTTGTCCCACCACACAAAGACAGGCAGACACAAAGACAAGCAGTGACGTTATACTGGCTCCCAAAGAAAACAAAACCCAAGCCACTGTTCTTCATTGCACACTCTCTGCTTGGACAGGAAGAAAACATACTCTAAGAAGTCACTTTCAAACCTCAGGTTTTGCATAAAGAGTTGGCTGTTCTGCATGGTAACTAGGCATGAAATTATACCAGCTACAATGCAGGCTGCTCAGAGGTTCTGTTGGCCATCAGTCAGGGGCATGAGCGCTTCCACTTAGATTTCATGCAGATGCCACATCAGAACACGTCTCATCAGCATCATGCACAGTTGCTTAAGTGCAGGATGGTTTTGCTGGCGTACCCAATGCAGCTGAGTCTCAGAGTGAGCTGCTTTCTTGGCAAGTATTCCTCCTCGCCTAGGGGAGACTGAAACAGGGGAGTTCCACAGCTAGAAAAAAGTAAGATTATTGTAGCCCATCAGATATGATTTCCAGCTTAAAGGATTCGAGCTGTGTCACAGCAAGAGCCAGGGAAAACAGCAGGCTGTTCCTCAGCTTGCACCTTGTAACATTTTACTGTTTACTTGCACTTTAAACCAATTTAGTTTCTGAAATAGTATCTCAGCCTGTCACCACCACACGCTCCATATCCTCATTAGAGAACCTGCCTGCAACTAAGATTAAGCACATTTAAGGTTCACATTGTCCTCACACTCCTCAAGGAGATGGTTTCTTCAGCAAGTGACCGCTTCTCCTCCAGTCTCAGTACTTCCAACCTCACCTTTTATCACAGCACAGGCCCAATGCAACGGGGAGCACCTGTAAAACAGCTCCATGCTTTACACAGGCACCTGGACTCTCCCTCATGGAGAGAAACTGGTTCACTGCGAACAGCAGTTATAAAAGGATCAGCTTCTGCTCCATAACTGCTCAGCAAGAGCGTTGCACAAGAGCAGTTCCTTTCGCCAGGCTGATATTGCAAATGCCAAAGGAATTTGGTTCCCCTCGTATCTCTACTCATGGGACCTCTGTTTAGAATATTTGAAATTGCTCGGACTCCACCACCCTCATAAAACCCCCCAGGGGTTCGCTCTGGCTCTCCTGCTTTCACCACCTTTCACCTCCAGGAGGTTCTTCCCCATTCCTCCACTTTGTTCCCTGGTGCCAGCAAAGCAGCTCATCCGCACCCCTGCCAGCAGCTCCCCCCTGCTTGGGAGAGAACTCCTCTTCCACGAGTGCTCTGGGCCATGGTTCAGAGAGGCTGATGGAGAACATGGAGAACCACACATCTGCCTGCAGGGCTCTTCACTTCCAGCTCAATTTGTTCCTGCTTTGATACACTCTGAGAACTGATGCAGACAATGCTGATTACTTCTGCCATTTCCACCTGGGACTTTACTGCACCGCACTGGTGGGGAGGGACATTTCCTGAGCCCACTGTCAGAAAAGGCCCATTCTGGCAGAAAATCTGGTGCTCCCTCTCCCTGCTGCAAACAAGTCTGCTCCTGCCTCACCCCCTGCAGCCCTGACTGGGGAATTTTAATTGAAGTGACTGGTGAAAGGGGAGGGAAGGTGCGGTTTGGCTGCAGGACACAGAGTCAGGACCTCTTAGCTCTGCACCTTGCCCCGCCGGTGCCTCCTCCTGTGCCCTGGGGATAACCCCATGCCATGCTGGGAGAGCTGCGGTAGAAGGAGCATGGGAAAGGTTTGCAATGGGCTTTGATGCTGAAGCACAAAATTCTAGACCTGAGGTAACAGTTCCCTCAATGCAGTGGGAAATCAGGGTCCTCCAAGCTTCCCTGCGAGCAAGGTCAAACCCACACTTCTTCAAGCTTGCTTGAGAATGACAGCCAGGCTAAAATTAAGTTGAAAAGTAACTTCCCACCCTCTTGTGAAAGAGGCCACAAAAAGCCTAAATGCATCTTCAAAGCCTAAGCAGCTCTTCAGGGAGAAATACTCCCCAGAGAGGAGAGCAAGTACGGGCACATGTTCACAAGCCAGAGCTGGGAGCTGATGTCAGGACCTGGGCAGGGCAGAGCTGCTGTTCCCGAGGGATGGGGGTCCCTGGTATGCTCCAAGACACCTTTTGCCACCCTCATCTACCAGATTCCAGTATTTATCCATGCTAATGGAGCAGAAGGGAACACCAAAGTCAAGGCAGAAGAGCTTGCATGAAACGGGGCACATTCCTCTCGTGCTTCTCCTTCACCCCATGAGACTTATCTCATGGTAATTTGATTGAAAGCTGGTTTTCCACCAAAACTCTACTTTCAGTCGAGAAGCCAGCAGTGACAGCATCAGGATGCTATTTGGGCCTGGAACTGAAGAGCAGTCAGATAGCTTTGTGGGGTTAAAATAAAGCCCAACACATAGCAAACCAAACACAGGAGCCAAGAGATGGCAAACCTTAAGATGTCTGAAAGCCAAAGGAGACAAACATCAGAGATTCAGAACTCACCAAACGCTGTCACAGTTTACAAAGCCTCCTCTCACTCCTCCCCTACATTTCAAAAGATGAGTGTGCATTTCTGGGCAGCACTGGTTTCAGCAAAGTCTCTTTGTGCAATGAGCACGAGGACATGTGCAGGGGGAAAAATACCAGGGCAGGAAAGGGAGAAGATGGGGAAATGAATCCAGAGGCTGCAATAGAGCTCAAAAGCTTTAGGAAGTTGGGGTTTATCCAGTTGTTAAGTGCCCTGTGAAGGTACATACACTCTTTCAAGCCAGGTCTGTCTCTGGAGCAGAAATTCAACACACTTTTCCCCAGAGAAAGTCCTATTGTCCTGCAGTCACATTGCTAAATTCAGACGTTTCATTCAAAGTGTGAAACAGATGGATTCCTGTCCTGCTTTTAATGGGAGAATCCATCCACCACATCCATCACATAACTACACCAGCTTTGTTCAGGGCAGGACACAGCACAGCTCCCTATCCTCAAAAGGAAAGGGAGGCAACATATAAACAACATATCACTGTACATCACAGCCTCAGAGCCTGCATACCTCAAACAGTAACCAGTGCTAACAGTCTGAGGCACCTCGACAGATGTATAGCCAAGCAGCTATAAAAGAGCCTTTGTGCTGGCTGAACAGAAACAAGGCATTTTCTGTAAGGGAGAAGGCCTTGACCACCTACCAGAACACATGGGGTTACACATTTCACACTTCCCCTGCACCAGGAACCGTGAGGGCAGATGGCACAAAGCAGACGCCGTGGACTCAGAAATGACCCGTTTTCTGCAGAGCAATATCAGGGATGAGGAGGAGCCACATCACAACCAGGAGGAAAATGACACTGTCCTCACCTTCCACCTTCCTTGCTTGCAGCTCCCCTATCAGGACTGCACCGCTTGGTTTCAATGTGAGCACACCTGCAATTGAGTAGAGGCTTGCCCCTGCAGTAGAGTCAAAGCAGAAGATCACCATAAACTCTTCTGATTCACCACCCAGAGCTCCAGACAAAGCTTTTCATCCTCATGCTTGGGCACCCAGCTCCTATTTTATATATTTTGAAATACCCTTTTCATCTTCACCCTACTTTCCAGTTCTGAAATTAGGCTAATTCTTTAAGGCTGCAGGAGCTCTGGTGTTATTTTTGGCCTAGAAACCACGTGGACAGTTTCTCTTGAATACAAGCACACGCAGCAGTGATGCTACCATCAGCAAGCTTCACTATTCCACAGGATCAGAGGTGGCTTCCAGCTGGGCCCAGGAAAGTGCAGCAAGACAAAGTGCATCTGCAAGAGGCTCTCGCAGTGACCACAGAGCACATTTCAATTCTGAGGAGTCAGAAAGGGGGGAAAGATTACCTGAAAAAGCCAAAAATTGCTATGTCCAAAATCTGGAAAAGCCACAGCTCACGAACATTCCCAGGGAAGTGAAGTCCCTGCTGCTTTATGAAGATTAAATCTGTGACTGTCTCTTAGCTGTTGGTTGGGTTTTTGTTTGCTTTTTAAATAAAGATCCCCTTGGCCAAAGATGTTAGGAAGTGTCTTAATAGGAGAAGGATATAAACCCAAGTACACCAGTAAAACGATCTGTGACAACGCTGAACAAACAAGGGAAGGGAAGGTGACGGTGAGGTTTATTGATATATCATCTGTGTCAAGGTTAAGCAAATTTCCCTTTTGCCATGATAGCAAAGATACAGAGGCAAGGAACAGTATTTGTGCTGACCTGGACAATGAACATGAGAGGTGTGTGCTCTGGAGCCGCTCTGCTCAGACCAGAGGGGTTTTTAGTGAAACATCTGGGCTGAAGGCTGTATGAAACCATTAAAAACACTGTGTCAGGCGATGAACCCATCCTGCACCCACACACTGAGGGGGCTGTAGGGAAAGGGATTATAAAACCTCAGCCTTAAGATACAGACAGTTCCCCATCGTGTATTTATGCAGAATTACACTTTATTAATTCTCAACACCCACTTACTAAGAACTTTCTTTGTCCTTAATAAGACAAAGAATATTGCCCTTACGCAGAGATGCTGAGGATGAACTCTGCTGTCCCTTGGGCAAATGTTTTTGCTCTCTATAAGACAGTAACAGACTAAAAAGCATGGTTACAAAGGATTAAGGCAGCTCAGTTAATGCAAGCTAGCACTCTGTCCTGCATTCCACACTAATACAGTGGTGGCATAACCAGCCAAAACATGTAGCTTCAATTCAAATAAGGTTTAAAGAAGTTACTGCCAAGTAATTACACCCAGTGAAGGCCAACAAGCAGAGGAACCTTCATTAAGACTCCGTTGCCATTCTCAGAGCACTTTTCCAAGCAGTTGCACCAATGTGAAGTGGCAACCATGAACAAGAGCAGGCAATGAGTTTTCATGAACAAACTTGTACTTGCCTTTCAGAAAGCACACTGACACAAGGTCTGAGCACGGCCAAGAGGACAGCAGGCAAGGATGCAGCACCCAAATGCTGGCTGCCTCCTCCGAAAGGCTGGGGCAACCCAAAGGTAGACAAGTTTTATGTCTTTATTGGTCTGATAACATGCTTGTCTTTGCAGCTGAAAGAAGGTGACAGTAACACTTCTGGAACTGCAAGTAACTTTCTGCCACCCTTTTCTGCTTTCTAATGAACTGCTGCCTGTGTCCAAACTACGGTTTCTCATTTATTTCATTGCTAATCCTAGCCTCTAAGAACCTGGGCTTAATTCACAGAGTACCGGATGCTTCTGAAGACTGCTTCCAAGAAGGAAAATATAGCACTCAGCTGGAAGTCCCTAAAGCCATTCAGTAGGAAGGATTAAACCCAGAGACATGGATGGAGCTTAGATCCAGTGGGCATGACCCTACCTGTGCTCTCTTCGTTACACAAGAGCAAGTCACGCCTTTTCCTAAACCTCTTTCTAAGCTAATGACTCTAAAGCACTGGCTCTAGGAGCCTCTTCTCACAGCTCTGCATAAATATTTAGGGCTCCCATCCTGTACTGCCACGTGCTCTCAGCCATAAACCAGAACAGGCGGTAAATGAAGCTCTTTGCCCTACCTTAGCAATGCTCCCAGGACATCAGACCAGCAAGAGCAGAGGCTGAGCACTGGAGCTTCACCTACGCTGCAGCCCTGGAAGCAAGGCACTGCCAGCAGCACAGGTAAAACAGCATTACACAGACTGCTGGGTGCTTACTTGGAGAGAGAGCTTGCTGTGGTGGCTTTCCTCTGATCAGCAATCCTTCACATCAGGGTACAACACTGCAGTGTGGACAAAGTACAAATGGATAAATGGGCATTTCCTATTCTAATATTTTAAAATGGTCTGTTAATTGATCTAAAATATGGTATGTGGCCATGTTGGCTTTGGCTCTTTTATTGAAGTCACCATCACCACACAAGCTGCGAGTAATGGCATGAAGCTCAACTGGTTCTCAAGAGCCCCTCCTGATAAAAATCACTCACAACTTTCACCTTTGTTTCATTACTGTAACAGAACTTCAAAGTTGCTCAAAACACATCTAAAAGACATCAGTAGAAATTCACTTTTATGCAAGAAACTACCAGAAATAACCAGAACACAACTTTACGTTCTGCAAGGACCCCCATATACACTTCCAGCTGAAACTTGGGGATTTAGGAAAACAAAACCAGTTGTTTCCCCAAACTCTTCTAATTATGTTCCCAAGTTCTTTGTGACACAGAAAGGTCATTTTGGTCTAGGCATGCAGGAGGATAATCCCCACCCTTCAGGCAATCGGGATTTCTGCCAAGATTTTAGAGGTCTCCAGCTGATAACCATGGAAGTTCACACCGCCAGGGGTCCAGATAAGCTTTTAACAGGAAATTAGTGCCAAAATGTTTTAAGCATTATAAGGATCAATTAAAGATGGTGCAACAGTCCAGAAGAGCAGAATTAAGTTCTCTGCTCCAAGTCAGATGGATTTGGAACACGAAACAGCAGCAGCAGCTCTGCAGCTGGGAGGTTTCTACAGGAAATGAGGTTAGACAAATCCTGGACTACTAATCCTCTGTGCAGGCAGAGTAGTCACACCATGCACAGAGCCGTCAACAACAGCGCAGAGCACCCAGTTACACTGCTACCTGCCTGCTGCAGAGATGGGGTGTTCCAGGTTGTCATCTTGCATCTTCCCTGTTCATCAATGAACCAGTGGTTCCCCCATCATAGCCTAAAAGACAAGCTCCTTCCAGACATATGGTAAGTGCACTTGGGTACAATGCATGGGAGGACTCGACAGACAGATCTCATTAGTAACTGCAGCTGTGAGCTGTAAAACAGAAACCCAGTGGCACAATGACTGTCATCCTCTGCCTTGTCAGCACACGGGGAATCACAATATCCATTGAGAACAGGGACTTCAGGAATAGGGAAGCAGAAGAAGAATTGGTGAGGTGTTAATAGCTCTACTCAATCTATCTCCCAGCACCAGACCAGTGACCACGAACATGGTGAACTTGTAAAAGATAACTGTACAGATCACAGATGTATCCTCAGAGTGTGCCCAAGGACCCTGCCAGCACAGGAAGATGCTCACAGAGCAGCCACCCACTGCTGTTTCAAGGCAGAGTTAGGCTGCCAGGTCCTATCTTCTCCAAAAGCATCAAGCAAAGCCTTCACTGCAGATGAGTGCTACACCAGTGCAGCTCCTATAGCCGCTGTCTAAAGCAGCTATGGACAATTCCCTGTGTTCAGTCCCTGATAGTTCAAAAGAGAATTATCTTACATTAAACCTGTTTTGGCTTTTTAAAAGTAACAACTAGGTATGGCCTCAAACCCCAACACACCCATCCATTTAAAAGAGCTGCTTTTTCTTTCTTCTCTGTAATAATTCAGTTGTTTCTATTAAAACAATCCAGTATTTCTCAAAATGCCCTTCTCCAAGTATAACACAGCGCTGAAAGCATTTGAGCTGAGGTTGTTTCCACCATCCCTTTGGTGACCTCAGCTCGTTTATATTAAGCCCCTTCCCCACATCAGCACTTCATTTCTATTTCCCATCACCAAACAAGCCTGGCTTTTCTCTCCCGTGCTTACAGGCTTTGACACCTCCATGCTGCTGACACCTTAAGCTGCTCACAGAACTTGTCTTTAATAGATCTGAGTGGAGAAAAGCAAGTATTCTCTCCAAATTTACATGACTAACACAGAGAATCCCAATACCCAGGTTACAGTGACCCTCTACATGTATATCAGTCAAAAACTTCCATTCTGAGAGCCCAGCTGCAGACGCTTCATGTCCACTGCAGCTCAGAAAGACAAGTTCTTTATCATTACTTTTTTACTGTCTACTCACAAGGGACATTTCAGAGATTCTGTTTATGCAGAGGTAGCCAAGTGGTTTATTCTCCCGTCCTCATCTTTTCTACACTAAATAAAATGGAAAAGGAAACTTGCCAACTCAGTTTGGTCAGACATCATTGACCCATGGGAGAAACCCAACTACACAGGTATTCCTAGGGTTTATATATTGACCAGATTTGGAATTTTGCAGTGTCCTTCCAAGGTCTCCAGTCAGGTAGGATTCACCTACAAGAGGCAGTGCAGCTCTGATCACAGCACAATGGTATTTCCTCCAAGAATAAAGTCTCACAGCTCCAGCAAGGCATAAAATAAGAATCTATCCTGCAAGACAGGGATGGCTTTTTCCATCAGTTAAGAGAAAAATACATGAGATAAAGCTTCCAGGCTCAGATGTACTTCTCTCTGCCCATCCTCACTGCTGCTCAACACAACAAACTCAAATCCTCAAGTACCTTCTGAATGCCTTAATTAAGAAACTGGGATGAGGAGCTGTTTTATTCGAGTTCTTTGTCCTGTCACACAATGAGGGATTAGCCTTTCCTGACCTGTCCTCAAGATAACAACTAATCCCAATGGCTCCCTAAACTCAACAGGCTGCACACATCCTCATTTCCAACCAAACCACTGCACTTCAAAATGATAATAACAGGTGGAAAAGCAATCCTGTTTGCTGGATTCATGGCTGGAGCTTCCTTAAGAGTTTGCACAACATAACCAAAGTCCCCATTTCAGCATGCCTCAGCTTAGGCATTAGACCAAGTCATCCAGCTAACTAGGGGCAGATTAACCATGCATTCACAAAAAATAGGTCAGTCTAAAACAGTCTCTATGGACTGGACAGGCATGGATGTGTAAGCACAAAGCACACAGCCTTCATCTTTTAAAGTGATGGCCAGCAGAGAGTCAGTGGGATCCAGACCCAAGTCACTTCGTTACAACACTCAGCTCTATATACAAAGTGGTTCTTGATTTCTCCAACAAACAAGAACCCTTTCCATGTTCAGGAGGCACTAAGAAACGACTCAGTGATGTCAAGTTTTCCCTCTTAGAAATATCTGGTTCTCAAGTATTTACTTAATTATAATACTTAATTATTTTTGTAGTGCAGGAGCCAGGTCAGGACTTGGGTGCAGATCTGAGATCTGTCTCCTATTCCGAACCCTCCTAACCCACATCTTGGGTCCACAAACCCAAACTGCAGCCTTTACTCTCTCCTTTGACCTCTCTGCCCTGTTCCTATGTATTTAGTCTCAGACCAAGCCCCCCCTTGCATCACAATCCCTGTCCAGATACTGCCCTTCTCTAGTCTTACCTGCCTGTTCTCTGACAAAATGCCATTCCTCATCCCCAGAAGAGATGGCCAGCCTCTTCCAACTTACTCTGAAGCCAAAGAGGTATCTCTGATGTGTTTCAAAGATAAAATTTAGTGTTTAAGGAAAGATGATTTTAAAACATCCACTCTAAAGCACTGGGCATGTTTGTAACTTCCCTCTCTCTCACACACACACACACACACACACACACAATTTGTATCCTGTGTTTCCTGAATGAAGAGATGCAATGGGCTACACAGAGGATATAAGGTATCTGCTGCTGTCAGGGTTTGCCAACTTCCTATGCTCTGACTTCAGAATAACATACAAGCTTTGAAGCCAGGACAACACATATGCATTAGAGTGTCCTACTTCAGAAGTGCCACTGGATGCTCCCACCACAGAGACAAGTCGACTCTTCCACTTGCTGCCTTGTGTCCAATGCAAGGGTTCGCAGAGCAAGAGCAACCAAACAATCACAGCCCAACCCCACTGCAGTGAACCCTGCAAAGCACCCTGCCCAAAGCACCTCCTGACAGAGCCCACCCTGCCCTGCTTGGAGATGTACAGCTCTTGCTGCTGTATGTGCTGTGTGCCAGACATGAGCCAGCTACCAGCATGATGAATCTCCTTTTTCGTTAATGGAAGGTTCTTTTTCAGAGGATAAAGCAAGGTTAGTCATCAACAGTTGCATCTGTCCCCAGCCTTTCAGTTCTGATCAATCACTGCAGCACTTTTTATCTTGTTTTAACTTCTGGCTATCTTACAGAAAACCATAAGCTTCAGTTTTACCCATGGGAGAGCCCATTCCAGACACGGTGTGTTCTGGCTCTGCCAATGTACTTGGCAGATACAATGTGCACTTGAAGGGCTTTCCTAACTTCAGTGGATTTCAGAGTAGCAATTATCTTCAATTACTCCAGATGAAAGACCACACAAAACCTTAATTCAAAACCCCTTTCTCCCAGAAGCACCCCCAGTCACCACTGCCCTACTTTTTCCCTCACTAATGCCCAAAGGTAGAATCTACACTTCCTTGATGCTCACGTTTCCCAATGGGATCACTCCCCTTGACACAGCTTCTTTTCCACATATATTATAAAAAACCCCTGTCTCACTTCAGGCCATTTAGGGAGCCCTTGTTGCTGGTTTGGAGGAAAGCACTGCCCCCACACACAGCTGCTGCTTCTTACCTGATTTCTCCCAATGCCTCAATCAGAATGGAAGGAAAACCAGACAAAACATCTGCACCAACAGTTAGGGGTAGTGTAAGCTGCATCCAGCTGTTTCTATTGTGCTGGGGGACATGAAGCAGTCAGGATCACCTGAAAGCAGTGTTAGAAGGGTTTTCTTACTGATATTAATGGGGTATCTCAGCACTGCCTTGATTTCCAGCAGCTACAAAGAGCTTGTATAAAAGTTCCAAGTGTTCTCAAGGTGAGGATATTAAACACAAATTAGAACAATACTCAGGAGCAGCTACAAACAAGGCTGAAACAACACTAAGCTGCAGAGTGATGGCTTTGTAATTCAGGCGCACCCTTGCTCCTTTTTTCTGGGAGCAGAGGCCAGACATTCCTTTCTGCACACTGTGCAGCAGACTGCCCGGGAGCGGACCCGGGAGAAGTTGCATTCCAACAGAGTTTTAGTGGGGAAGCAAATGA
>JANHGB010014168.1:6912-18418 GCA_026283785.1 Coracopsis vasa | reverse complement strand
AATATATAAAAATTAGAATATAATTATAATATAATATTATAATATAATTATAATATAAATTATATATATATATAACTTTATATATATATATATAACTTTATATATATATATATATAACTTTAGTTATATATATATACTCCTCCCCATCCTGCCTGGGGAGGGCAGGAAAGGGGGAGAGTGACTGAGCAGCTGTGTGGTTCTAAGTTACTGGCTGGGTTTAAACCACAACATTATTGTTGTTGCCCATGTTGGCCTGGTAGCCATCTAGTCAGCACCTGAATTAGCCCACAGGCTATTAGCTGCAGTTCTTCTTTAAACTTCCTAAAAGATTAATTAACAGTGTCATGACTGGGACTCAACAAAACCCATGGAGAAATGCATTTAAGAAAAAAAAAATCAGAGAAAAACACTCTGTTTCGTTTGGGTTTTCTTTTCTTTCTTTTTTTTTTTTTTTTTGGTTCTTTTTTTATGACTTTCCAGTCCTGATGCTACAATATTTGAATAAAATTAGAGGTCTTTGATAAGTTAAATGAAAAAACAGTTAAAATACGATCTTCAGACAAGGAATTAAATTGTCTTCTTTCTGTGAAATGCACTATTTTGACTTTATGCTTAAGACTCAAGCTACACACTTCCAGCTCCTATAGGACTATATCCCCTGATGTCTTACATGCCTTGCTGAGCAAGTTGTATTTGCTTTGATGATCTTGATTTGTGCATTCAAATTCATGTACTTTAAAATTGTGGGTTTTCTCAAAGAATGCGACAGGACTAATTTTTTTAGAACATCTGGATGACCTGTTTCAAGATACATCTTTAATCAGCTTTATTTAGCATACTTTACATTTGCGTTTTATATTTGGCCTAATTTGTATCGCCACATAACACTTTGTTTGTATGACAGAATTACTTCTGTAGTAAGGGCTCCAGAGCATTGACTATTTGAGAGGCATAGACCATAATGGGATTAATGACAGGTTTGCAGGATGTAGGACATTCAGTGCATTAGCAAGAATCAAAAAGTCCTCCATAACACCAGTGAGTGTTTTGCAACATTCTTCTTTGTTCCCTCCTTCCTATTTCTTTCACTTTCTCTTGTAATGTCAGGTCGTATAGACACACAGTAAGGCAACAGGTAACTTGAGGTCACTGCCCTGACTCCTCCATTTGCACGTTTATTTGGTAACAAAGTTCTCATCAGAGACTTCCAACTTTTAAAATTAATTTCACCCATACAGTTGGGAAAGATCAGATAAACAAGCAAGGAAATAAATCTTTTGGTGATTTGAGGTTTGAGGAGTCTGTTGACATACAGCTGACATCTTCAGATTAGTATAAGAAGATTATTTCTCCAGCATTGTGTGTCATGAAATTCTCTGTATTTACTGGCATAATCTTTCTTATTACCTAGTGGAGTATCAACAGGAGGGAGAGGGCAGTTAACCTTTGCATCTGTACTTTGGCAACTAGCCAATACATTAATAGAGATGATGAAAACTGTGGAAAATTGCTTATTTCCTACCTTGTTCCAGAGAGGGGATTACGAGAATGGAAACTTTGAAGAGACAGCAAAGCTGAGGCAGAAAAAAAGATGAGATGAAAAGTTTAGGAGAGACATGGGAAATTTTGGGTAGCGACAAAACAAGAGCTGCATATATTTTTGTATCCAAGGGATAGTGTTCTAATCTGATGTTGTGACCATATTTGTCCTGATCAGGGAAAGTGGCCATCACAAATAAGACTCTACAATTCAAGAGGAAAACAAAAGATGAAGGAGGATCCTAGAAAATGTTACACTAGATTGGACCCCAGCTCAAACAGGTTTTTAGAGTAGTCAAGAAAATGAGCCCAGATCTTGTATTGAGGATTAATTATTTTTCGTCTCTGTTCCAGTATTGCCTTTATTTTTAAGTAAATAGCAATAGTGTCATGCAGGCTGGTAAATAATTTTTGTGGCATTTCTCTCACACTTGTCATGTACTCCTGACATAATAAGTCCTGTCCCTTTAATATGCCTATACCCCCAGGTAGCAGCTTCTGCCAGTCATCAAAAGGTGCTCCAGCACTGTTCATCTTAATGGGCCGTCTTCAAACCAGGACATTGGGGCTGATGCTTTCCTGGGAGAAGACTAGAAAAACTGCCTGCCTTTGTCTTCCTGTGCTCCTCTGGGCCTTTGACAAGCTGATGGCTACTTTGATAGGTCTAGGATTATCTGTGCAGTGTATTGTTTGGGCTTACCCTCCATTGTTTCTGCTAAATTGTTCAAAGGGAAAAAATGTCACATATACATTTCCAACGTAGAGCCAATTTTACCTTAAGCTGTACTTTCCATGGACTCATTCATAGGATCCCAAGGAATGTCCCCCGCCGAAGTTTGTGGGGTTTTTTTGCAGATGGATGATCAGGGAGATCTTAGAGTACCTTCATGAATGGATCAATCTTAATGGATCCATCTTAAACATTATTAGGTCATTTTGGAGGACTAATTTATGGAAGCCTTCTCCAGAGTTTAGTGAGATTTATACAACTCATAGGAATACTTACAAAATACTCACAAAAGCCCACCTCTTCTCATTTACCACCTGAGAACAGAAGTTTTGAGGGTATTGCTTTGTTGTTTTATTTAATAGGGAATGGATCTGCATAAGCAGAACAGTCAACTAGGCAACTGCCAGCTGACAGTGTTCTGTAGCTAACACATTAAAGGGCACAAGCCTCTTTCTGCAAAACTCCACAGTCAGGAAAGATGAGGTCTGATAAGTATGGGAAGTCAGGAACTTTCAGAGGCACTGAACAATAAATACCATTAATCTGGAGATTACCAAATACTTTAATCTGTTTTTAATCTCCATGTTTTTAAAGCTGCTTCTTAGAAACTTTAAATCAACTGATGTTTTCCATCAGTCTCCTGGTTCAGTATTTGGCAGATCCGAGAGTCTTCTTGTGTAACGTGTGTGGTGGAAGGTACACTCCTCCCATCTCCTGGCTCAAGTGCTGTGGCAGATGTCTGTATCAAAGGTTCACATCACTAAACCAAGAAATTTAACTCCCCTCAAAATCCCTCCTCATGACTTACGTTTTCTAATTGTTTTTTCTCCACTAGTACTCTTTTTTCTTTTGGCTCCTAAGGATAAAACATCTTCCAAGGAATAATTGGCCTGACTGCCCTCTCTGGCAAAAATACACTGGAAATCTGGGTTTTCTCTATCAAAGTTTCTTTGGATTATTCTGTGATGAGTGAAGTGTAGGACTGGAATGAGCTGTCTTTCTGTCATGGAAATCCTATTCCAACACTATGCTACTGCATGAAATGCACCAATAATTTACATACCATTTTCCCCTTTTTTCCTTCCTTAGGGAATGTCTACTGTCCCAATCCCCCTTTTTTTTTTCTCACAAGTAAAAATACCAATTAAACACATTTTCTTAGCTTCAGTCCATAATAGTTTAATACTAAGGGAAGGTAAAGGAAAAACATTAAGGCAGGCTGCCTTTTTTGTTTTGCTAGTGTTGCTGATTATACTTCAAAAATCAGTAAAGATGCTATTTCATGATATAGTAATTTTTAGATAACATCAATGCAGTGATGCAGGTAGTGCCAACTGGCTGTGCTTTGGCACAGATCTCATTCAACAGATGGATTGAGGAGAAGCTGTATGATGTCCACTTTTTCAGGTGGTCTTTCTATATTGACAGAGTTTTCTAGAAAAGAGGACATGAAGTGAAAAGCAAAAGATTTCTATGGGCTGAACAAAACTGATGTCAAAATCTAGGGCTAAGTCATCTTGTGAGCACTGCAGCATACCTCAGGGATCAGGCATGAATCCATCAGGGTGAGTAAATGGCAGAAGTATACAGGTATGCAACTGCTGGTCCTCCTGCTCCTCCTGAGCAATGAACAGTTTTTCTCCCAGTTCCAATACATTTGATCCCATTTTGCTGAAAATGATCAGTGGTATAACAAAAAGAAAGAAATCCCAGCAGACTGAGTGCTGGAAAGAGCACAATTCCCATAAGTAATGTGATTGTGCCATTTAAACCCCAGCCTGCAGTTCACAATGCTCTATTTTGAAATATTTTGCTTATAAACTCTGTGTTGTCATTACAGATTATTATTTTTTTGGGGGGCATATTTTGAAGTTAGTTAATCCCTATAAGCTAGAATGCAATCACATTTTCTTGTTTTTTCTTGTTTGTTTATGTTCAACTTCTGTTAATTTCAAACGGTTCAGATGAACTAAGGTCTTTGACTGGAGTTGCATATTTCTTTATAATTTCAGAAAGAGTAGTAAATTATTGCTCACAGGGTCAAAAAACCAAACAATCAATCCCCTATTAAAAGGTAATCTCTGTCTCTTTTTCTGCATAGTACTTCACACTGTGAGGAAGCCTGTGTGCGTGACAGAGACTGAAGAATGGAGAAGTCCAGGAAAACATTTGCTGATATCATAAATGAGGCAATGGCGGCTGCTAACACAATGGATCGTGGCAAACTGCTTTTTTCTTACAAGGGGATTCTCTACCCTGCTACTTTTTGCAGTCCTGAAGTATTCAGAGCCATGGACTTCCTTGAAGCCAGAAGCGATGATATCATTTTGGCAGGATACCCTAAATCTGGTGAATATAGTTTGCTTTCTTTATAAATAAAGTTATGTAATGGCAAATGAGTATGTTTGTACTAAATATATAAAATATATATTATAAGGTATATAATAGTATGTATTATACTAGATAATATAATTTAGAATTTTCTCAAAATTTTGTAGAACTAATTTTGTTCTCAAAAAGTGCAATAAAATTAATTATGAAGATTTTATATAAGGAATTGTTCAAATAATTAAGACTTTTAATATGTTTTTCTATAGCATGTAAAAGCTTTTGTTATCTTTACCTTTTATAGTTATGAAGTTAAATGCACAAATTAGAGAGAATTAAAATACAGTTCTCATACCAGAGGTAACTAGATCTCCTGATATTGCAGGAACTCTAACATTTATATTTATAATGTTAATAGCTTTATATTTTTACACAAAATGGAGGTTTTGATGCCTTCACATGCTGTGCTGTATATTCTTTAGTTTTGCTTGTTTGTTTGTTTGTTTTAGTTTTATAGAGGTCAAGAATATCTGACATTTTTTTAACACTTGAAGTGATCATATTGATCTTTGGCTATTGGAAAATCAAGAGGAGATCTTTGCTAGGGTTGCAAGTGTACTCTACATCTTTGCTCCTTCTTCCTGAAAGCACCCTGTATTGGCCCATATCAAAGCTACAGGTTTGGATTAGGTTATTTCATACCCATTTTAATGTAGCTGTTTCTCTCCTCCGTCAATTGGGTTCACTCTGTCTTCCAGTCACAGTTGACAGGATTGTAAGGTTTTTGCTTTTTTATCATATTTTCTTTTCGAAGAAATGTTATGCAACAGAAAGCAGTTATTGAGACTGTAGTGAAAAGATGTAGGAACCCAGTGTCTAGAAGTCAGGAAATAATAAATTAAAGATGTTTTGAATAAAAATATAGTAAATGTCCATAGGAAATGTCACTTTAGAGAATTTTTATTAATTGGTAAAGAAAATGAGCACATACAGCACAATTTTTAGATCTAGTTCTGCTCCTGTGTTTAAGTTCAGTGTCCCACCACTCATCCCAAGATAATCCTATGCAGCATGCCAGAAAACATGTATACTATACTAGGTATTGAGGTACAGGTTAGCCACTCCAAATCACCTTATATTTGTCACAATAAAAATGTATAACATTATTGCATGCTTTCCTATTTGAATCATAGCTGGTTTTTCTCCTGTATTAGTTGATTTACAACATACAAGAGAATTTACAATACACAAGTTAATTTACAATGTACTGAGCCATTTGAGTTGGAGAAATCTGTTCTTATAAATAACAAAGGTAAGATCCTGACAGGCGATTGTTCAGATATTCAGATGTGATTCTATCACATGACAGGAGACCAAGCAACGCATGCAACGCACCTAGTAGTAGTATCTACTTCTTGGCTTTCCTGGCAAATCCATTTCTGTTTACTCTAAAGGTTTTACAAACAATTCTGTATTTTTCCCCTTTCAGGCACGAACTGGCTGGGTCAAATCTTAAATGATCTGGTAGCCATATTTGAAAAGAAAGCGCAGAATAAAGAAAGCAGTGTGAACTATGAAGAAATGCAAGAATTCCCCTACCTTGAAATGGGAGATACTGGGAAATATGAGGTGGGCACAGAATACATGTGTAAATTATCAAAACGTTGTGTTTCAAATACTGAATATATGCTGTGTGAAATAGTCCAATTTGATAAGAACTCTCCCACTTCTCTGTATGTGGCATCTGGTCAGGATGAATTTCATCTGCATTGCCATATGCTGAGTGATAAGTGGACACTTCAGACGGCTTTAGAGGAATACATACTCACTAGATACACAACAACTGCAGAAATTCAATGATGTGGCATGTTTAGTATTTGAGAAGAGTTTAATGAAATTTCAAGTATTGAAATACTGGCTTTTGTCTCTTTTACTAACTCTTCTTCCTTACCCCTTCTCTCTGTCCTTGAGATCCTTCAGCTTTCACATACCGCCAGTTAGAGCTTGAATCTTACCTTTAGATTTGATCCCTTGTCTAACAGAACATGTTAAATTAATTATCACTGAAGAGAATTAGCAATGGTTAATCTTTTTCCAAGCACCTATTCTCAGGCGTTATTGAAATTTAGAGTTACTCAGAGCAGTCTACTAAGATCCCAGGATAACACTCAAAAAAAATAAGTACTTCTATCAACCAATAACTTGATAAGTTTAACAAGACAATATTTTATCATAGGCTGATGAAACAAATACTTGTACTGAATTGTCCACTTTCTTCCTTCCAATTCTTAAAGCGGATGAACAAATTGCCTTTTCGAAGAGTTATGGTTACTCATCTCCTTCCTGAAAATCTTCCCAGTTCTATCTTCAGAAATAAAGCTAAGGTGACTGCTGATTTTAAAATCTTGAAAGCAAACACTCCAACAGATTCTTTTTAAAGCCAATTTAATATTTTTCTGTAAAATCACTCTTGTACTTAAGTGTTTATCCTGTTTAATTTCTGCCATTCATCTCACTTAATCTCAGTTCATCCTTATTGATACTTTTTTGTCAGTCTTCACAAACGAAATGGTGGAGCAAAGCAGTAAAATATATTTTGACACAATTTCCTATGGGATGCATCTTTTGGTGTTGTCACAAGTGAAGGCTTCAGCGGGTCAAGAATTTGTATTTTTGTGATTTTTCCCCACTACCTAAATGATGAATGGTGTTTATATCAAGAAAAACATACACAGATTTTGCATAACTAATTTGATTAATCTGTAAAATATATTGTAATAATTATATGTAATCATCTTCACAAGGTACTGAAGTAAATTAAAATATTTAACTTTCTGAATTTAGAATGAAATTGCTACTTTTGCAAGTAGTATACAAGATATTAGAAATTGCAATTATAAATTTATAAATTGTAAATTATTTTTTTCTTCATATTATAGTCTGTTATGTCTTTCTCTACAAATAAAATACTTTATTTTATTCTAGATACTGTTGCTGATCCGTAATCCAAAAGATGTAGCTACATCTTTTTACCATTTTTCCAATGGCACATCTCATCTTCCCTCTTATGAGACCTGGGATGATTTCTTCGTAGCTTTCATGACAAAGAAAAGTACAGTATATTATTCTGGCTCTGTCAATTATTCAATGCCTTGACTTTGTCTAAAAATCTTGTGCTTTGTGAATAAACTTCATTAGGATTTTGGGTTTACAGTTCAAAAGCAGATTAAAGACAGAAAGTTAGACATTTGAACTGAAGTTTACAGTACCTGTCTTATGCCTGCAGATAAATCCTTATCAAAACTTCGCTTCCACAAACTGCTTTAACTTGCACAAATTGATATTTTGTTTAGAAGAAGCAGTTCCTCCTTATCTCTATATTGGATCACCTTTACCCCTCCTCTCCAACATCCATCATCTTGTGCCCCCACAGACATCTAAACGCCTTGCCAAGTTGGACCAGAGGAATGATTTGTTTTAAGTTTAGTGCATTAAATAAGAAAGAAAATAATCCCAATAGTTTAAAATTGCATGAATTCTTCAGTCTGGCATGTCACATGCCCAGTTTCTGTCACATGAAGCAGAAGTTAAACAAGGTTTTAAACTGGATTAAAGGAGTCTACAAGATAGTTATAGCTCTTTAGTGGTCTCACACCTGTATTAAAATGCTAAGAAGTTTACCAAGACCTGTACATGTGTCAGAACAGCCTGGAGCAAAACCCCATAATTCCCACAGGAGGGTGTAAACTCTGGCATAGACATTATTAATAATGACTATGGCTGAGGGATCAACTTAAGGAGTAAAAATTGGTTTATGTAATAAGGAGCTTATATAATTTTCATTTATGTTTCATCTTAGGAATTTTTTGTTTTACTTAGTGCCCTGGGGATGCTACTTTGAGTACCTTTCCAAATGGAACAAATATGCTGATGATGAAAATGTTATGACAATAACTTATGAAGAGCTAAAAGAGGTGAGGTTACCAATAGTTACAAATATTTTGTGCTCCAAAGAGTGTTTGTTCCTAAACCAACTAACCATTATGTTCATGTAGTGTATTCAAACTGCTGTATGAGATAGATAGATTATTGTTTTAAGGGAAAGAAAGATGAAATTCAAACTTGAGTCTTTAAAAAGTTTTGTTTGTGAAAATGATTCTTGTTTTCTCTTTCCTGAATCACTGTAAATCAAAATCCCCAGTAATTTTTTAGGGGAGCTCCACATATTTAACAGTGTAGATTTTGCTCAACTGTAAGGCACGCACTTTTGTGATCTATAGGATGATAGCTCACATCTCCTCTGAAATAATTATGGAGGAGAGAAACACTATGTACTACTCCAGTCGTACTGAATTCTATGAATGTTCTATATGAGTAGCCAGCAGAGAGATGTAGAAAAGTGCAAACATCTCGGAAAGCAGTGAAATTTGTTCTAATGTCATGTAGTATGTTACATTCCTCTTTTCAGAATCCGGTCCTGTGCGTGAAAAACATAGCTGCTTTCTTTGGGGTTTCCCTGACTGAGAAAGAGCTTCAGAGTGTGGTAGAGAGGAGCAGCTTCCAGTCAATGAAGAAGAACTCTCTGAAGACCCATGGGAAACATGGTGATGTTTTCTTTCGCAAAGGTAGGAAGCTCCAAGAGGTCCAGAGGTAGAAATGTCACACTCACAAGAACTTGAGCCACTCATCATTTGCTTCTTTTTTTGCACACATATTAGCATTACAGATTAGTATCAAACAGGTTTTCACCGTTATGCTTAAGAAGACTAGTAAAGGAACACTACTGAGGAAGAAGCCCAGCAAGATTCTGGCAGCACGTAGCTTTTAGAGGTCCAAAAATGACTGTCAGGAAGGAGGAACTTTCTGTCATGTGTTTGAATTCCTCTCCATCTCTCTTCCAAGATCACTAATTCTTCAGCCATTAGAGGCTTACCTGAGCAGGCAAAACTGAGTTAAACTCAGTCTGGGTGGCATGATAACACTTTTTAAAAGAGCGTAGGATCTCCTCAAAGGGCCACAACCAAGACTCTGTTCACACTCACAGTTAAGAAGTGAGCCAAGCATGCAAGAGTCACGTATACAGAGAAGGGGAAACAAAAGGGAACTACTTTTGCAGTGTGGTTTGGGAGACACAGACATGAGAGGGCCAATCTAGTTATCAGAACCTACTTCTGCATTTTACATTAAAGAAGTCACTGAATAAAAACTCAAGCTGCCAAGGGAGCAAAAATCCAGCTCTGCCTCCTGCCACATGATTCTTAATCAAGTCTTCATGATCTTCCACCCTGTCAGTCATAACTGACTGGAGTAGAGAGTTGCAGGGAGACAGGATTTTAGGCTGCTTTTTTTGGACAGGGCCATCTGAAGAGAAGAACATTCTTTTGCATTATAGCAGTTTCACAGATCTGTAGCTCAACTGACATCACAAAATTATACTGGTGCAAAAATGAGTGAAGCTTTATCTTGAAAAACTGATCAACTCCATTTAGCATACAATGGAACAAGAATGACAGGTCGGTAGAATAAAAATTAATACAATTTCTTGGTTTTAAAGAGTTTCTTTGCCTCTTTGAAGGTGGTGTAAGTGACTGGAAGAATCTTTTCAGTGAAGATCAGAATAAGAAAATGGACAAAGCATTTGAAGAACATATAAAGGGAACTAAACTGGGAACAAAGTTAAAGTATGAAGTGTACTGTAAAGCCTGAAAATTAATGGAATGTGGTTAGAGCAAGAGCTTCCCAATGCACTCTCAGATCATCTGATTGCCATATACTACAAAACTAGATCAAATGATCCAAGCACCTTAGAATTACTGTAATAATCACATTGCAGCAGCCTTTACAGTGATAGTTATGAAAAGTGGGCTTTTGTTTTAAAGGTGAGGTCTTTTGCTTACTTTGGCTACACTCATACGCTGAAGAAGATGACAACTAACCATATTCAGATAAACTTAGCAGCCATGTTTCAGTAGCTGTCACCCAAAAGGAAATGCCCCTTTTCTCTTTCTAGCCAAACCCAGTCTTTCTGGATTACTTATAATTATTTAATACTTAGAATTTTTTTAAAAATATTTCAAATCAGGCAATATCCTCACAGAAAAGGTCACCAGTTAAAATATGGCTTTGACACAACCTTAGTTAATGACGAAGGATATCTTCCTCATGACTTCAGCAAGAACTAGTAGGAAGAGAATGAAAGGGAATAGGGGTCAACATTCTTAGGTATTTTAATGTCACTGAATGCAAAATTTCAAGATGGATTTCAGAATATGGACTGGTGGTAACACGCAAAATCCACTCTGAGGCACTGCTTTTATAGAATTGTAGAACAACCCAGGTTAGAAGGGACTTTGAATGATCATCAGGTCCAACCTTCAATGGGAAAGTGGCCTAGAAGAGATTTATTGCATTTTGAAAACCTCCAGTGATGAGGACTTTAACACATTCCTGGGAAAGAATTTATTTCTTATATCAAGATGAAACCTCTCCAAGTGCACAACTTGTATTCACTGCCCTTTGTCTACTTCATGTGGCTCATTGTGAATAGAGAGCATCTGTCCTCTTTGTAGATGCCTGTTAAGCATTGGAATACTCTAATAAGCCTTATAATATTTGTGGCCCTCCTATGGACCCCCTCCAGACTGTCTGTGTCTTTCCTGAATTGTGGTAACCAGAACTGGACACAGCACTTCAGGTGTGACCTAGAATCATAGAATCATTTAGATGGGAAAAAATCTTTGAGATCATCAAGAAAAACAGTTAGCCTAGCACTGCCAAGTTACCACTAAACCATGTCCCTAACCACCACTTCTACATGGCTTTTAAATACCTTCAGGGATGGTGACACAACCACTTCCCTGAGCAGCCTGTGCCAGTGCTTGACAACCTTTCTGGTGAAGAAATGTTTCC
>JANHGB010014166.1:14983-86503 GCA_026283785.1 Coracopsis vasa | reverse complement strand
TGGGTTGCCCAAGGAAGTTGTGAATGCTCCATCCCTGGTGGTGTTCAAGGCCAGGTTGGACAGAGCCTTGGGTGACAAGGTTTAGTGTGAGGTGCCCCTGCCTATGGCAGTGGGGTTGGAACTAGATGATCTTAAGGTCCTTTCCAGCCCTAACTATTCTATGAATCTATGATTCTGTGAAATCCTATTACATATACTTCACTCCACGACTGATTTCATTAAAGGTATATTCTAGGTTCTCGGTTTTGTAGGCTTAGGCCATTAGTTCCTTTTGGATAGAAAGGTTTGACACTGGAGTTTTCTAGTGACTAACAAAATCCGTTCCAGAGATAAGACCAATACACCGAAGTGTGGCACAGCATGATATCTTGGCCTCTATATCAAGTTGTCTTGTTTCTTTGGGCATGTCAAGTCACAAAATTCTGCTTGTGTAGATGGCTTCAGATTTTGCCAGTGAAGCTAACTAAATCCCTATCTAAACTTGTTCAGTGGGTGTGCTTAGAATCCTTGTAAAATAACCAATTCCAGTGTGTTTTCAGCACAAACCATAGCCTACCTTTTTTTTAAAGCTAGTAAATGAGTAAATAGGGTGCTATCTTTATGACAGAAACCCCCCAGGAAATAGTTGTTGTTTTTTTTTTTTTTTAATAGATAGCCTCAGAAAATGTGGATTCCAGGCTTTTCTTTTTCAAAAAGAAAAATGTTTGACTAATCAGGTATAGGCTAGTGGAGGAATCAGTAAGGATGCCTGTAATCTCCTAAAAGATAATCCTAATGATAGGTAAGTTTTGCTAGTAGGGAAGAAGGGGGAAATAGTGTGTGTGTACTTCAAGTAGAAATCTCTAGCTGTTCAGTATGTATGTTACAGAAGCAAACACAACAGAAATGAAAATACTTATTTGGAGGCTGGAATAAAACAGTGCAAGTAAGAGGGAACATAAATAGTAATATTTTTTTTTTTTATTTTTTTTTTCCTTCATTGACTAGATGTTATATTGCTTGGGATTCGTATGAGACTGAACCCTTTGTAAAAGGAATCATCAGAGAGAAAAGGCAGATCATATTATTAAAATACTCATTCCACTATATCACTGATTGTCTCTTTTTTAAAGACTGTTTTTCTGACTTCCTGTATTGTAAGAAGTAGAAATGTTCTGTTTTACTTAGCTTTGTGTCACCTGGAGGCTTTCACATCTATTTGTCTTGGCTTCCTAACGTGGGGAGAGTGAATGTGGAGAACAAATGTTCCAATGTAGGTGTGGCTTTCTACTTGTTAGCTTTTTAAATGCTGTTGAATTGGGACTAAGCTTTCAGCTTCTACAGCTAGATATTAAGTTTAAAATTTGATCTTAAAATCACCCAAATATTTGCTGAAAAGTGGTAGCCTTCCCTCCACTGTATGTTGATACAAGGCTTTTTAAGTAGCACCTGTTTACCATTCATTCTCTTACAGTCTGCAGTGTTGCATGACATCCTTTCTCTAATCAGCACGATAGTTCTGTTTGCAGTCTGCCATTTTTAAAAAGATCTATTTATTGTAATGTGCTGTTACACACCAGGCGTTTTCTTTAATGTCTGACAAATACATGACGTAGATAAGCATTTAGTTATCTTGCTGAACTTGTAAGAAGTTATTTTAGTTACTTCATCCACTAAGACGCTAATTGTGTTTCTTATTAAGTAGATATTGCTTATAAATTCTTATTCAAGAATATCCCATTCTTTCAATTGTATTTTTGAATACTGTTATCTTTAACCTTGAAATTTAAGGAGTATCTGTATATAAACATGAATACTGGGTGTGGGAGAGCCATCTGCATATGTTGCTAAGGGGTGCATTTTGGGTGCCTACAGTTCTGTGTCCTTGGTACTTAGCTTTCAACATGGAAGTTCTGCAGCCTTTCTAGTTGTTTTGTTCTTCTGAACTGTCTCTATGGTTTAGCAGTTTTTCTGAATGTCTAGCTAGCTAGAAAGCTTTAGATTGCAAGGACCATACTGTAAATATTTCTACCAGTATGAATTTTTCTTCTGGGAAACTTTATACGTCAAAGGCTTCAAGTAGCTAAACAAAACTTCATTGCTACTTTTCTTCTTCTTAATAAGTTTATGTCCTTTAGATCGAGGCTTTCATTGTCACCAGTACTTGGACTTTGCTTTGTATTCTTGTTTGATTACACGTCAAAACAGATATGCTCACTATTCTCTTTCACATTGCTGGAGGGCTCTTACAGGGAATTATTTAAGGTTTCATGCCTACTGGTCTTGAAATGGTTGGAAAAAGCTTTCTTATAGCTACATACAGCATGTGGGACACCATTCCTTTATATCCAAGATAGAAAAAAAGGGCTTTAGACTGTGGAATAATGCCCTTTTTCAGGTGCAGCTGTATGTGAAAGCTGCTGAACATACCTTTTGAAACTTTATTTTTTATTGAGTGTTCAGATAAAACATGCTTGTATAATACCACCCCTCTGTAAGCCTGGTTCATTCTTAACTGTTAGAGATGGGTGTATTTTGTCTATGAAGTTCCACAGCCAAATGCGAGAGGTTTATCTTCTTTGACAGTAAAATAGTAAGGAGAATCTAGGAATACAGAATAGGAATTCTCTTCTGTTGGCATGTTTGAATTCAAAGTTGATTGCCTTCAGTTTTGTTGTCAATATGCAATTCCAGTTTTATGCATTACATTGCTGAAAATTAGTGAGACATAGGAGAGTCAAATAGTGACTAAAATTAAATGTCAGACACTTGCGACTTCAAGGATTGTTTTTTGTTGTTGTTGTTCAGTAAAATAGCCTTTGGAAACAATGTTTAAGTGCTCGTCACTTGAAAAGGACGGATGTTTGGCAAAGGTTTCTGTTGTTGTAGAGAACAGCATAGTTACAAGGTCTTTTCTATTTGAAAACATCAGTCCCTGCTTTCTCAATATATTATTTTTGGAATCAGGTTAACTTTCACTTCTGATCATTGTGGAGGTATGTCCATTTCCACATTTCCAGCCAGTCATCATTTTTGGATGAACTTAACGTGACTGACTTTATAATAAATGCATTACTTGTATGTCATGAATTGCATGCAAGCAATGGCCAGAATCAGTATGCTGAGATTGTCCAGGTGGAGTACACATACATATGCACACTGGGTGTCAAAAGTAATCCAAGTGATAAGCCTGTTTTTGTTTAACAGCTATCTGAATGTCATAGGTTACCCTTCAGTGTTAAAAAAACTTATCATTAACTTTGTCTTAGTTGTCATTATGGTTCTCCTTTGAGGAGTGAGAACTATTCTTGCCCATCTTAGTCTGAAGACAAATGCTTCTACCAACTCCTCCTACAGTTCTTAAATTGTTTTCAGTCTTAAATTTTCATGTTGCCTGCTTGATGAAGGCTGTACTTTAAGTGGTGTTATCTGTTACTAAGGTACTTCGACAATCTTTGGACAGACTGGGTCTGAGAAACATTGGCATCATCGCTGCAGATGGAGATTGGAACGTTTCAAAGGAGATGATAGTTGATCCCTATCTTAATGATGCTGTTGAGGTAGTCGGGTAAGTGTGGGAGAAGGGAGGAATTTTAAACATTGCTTATTACTTCTCTTCAGTAAGTTTTCATCTCCCTTTCAAGAAGTCATATATTCTTATTTCATACTTCCCAGCCATTCACTGTTTGTCACCATCATGTACAGTGGTGACTGATTGCTCTTTCTTGTCCTCATCTCTTCCTTCAGTTTGGTACCTGTGTAGGGTAACCTTACCTCTCTTCCATCATTTCTTTCAAGTGTTCAGTTAGGAGCAGTGTCGTAGTCTTCTTATCTTAGCACTAGCAAATGACAGGAGACTTCTAGCTCTTCTGTATGTGCATCTTCAAAATCAGAAAACTCTTATGACTGAACTCTTGGTCTGCAATCACTTTTAATTTCAGCTGGACTTGAGCTTTCACACTGGAACTTGTCACCCTGGGATTTGATGCTTGGACTGTTTCCTGTCAGCTTCTAAAGCTAGGTGTTTGTTGCTTATCTGATAACAGATGGCGTTAAAAGCACACACACAGACAGTGAAGTAGAGGTGAAAACAAGCATCCAAAGTTTGTCTTTAAACTAATACAGCCTATCAATTTTAGCAGCCAGAAATGCCCACTGTTGCTGTTGTAGCAAATGACAGCTTGACTGTTTGCCAGCACTCTGGCTCCATAATACACTTTCTTAAAATGTTGCTTCTGTCAACTGGCTTGATGCTTATTTTGCTGCTCTTGCTTTTTTGATAATCTCTGATTTCTCAAAACTATAAAAAGGCTTTAAAAAATTGTAGCATGTTCACAGTGGAAATTACCTGTATGTGTATAAATTGTTCACTTGTGTTGTATTTGTTAACTTGCTTACCTCTGTTAACCTTACTGTGATAAGGACATGTATGTGGTTACTAGTATACCATTTATCCTCATCTATGTGTAAAGGTGTGTGGTATGCTCCTAATTGATTAAACTAATGCATGGTTCAAAGGTTATAGCAAGTCAATTAAGCAGGGATTTTATAAGGAAACTGCTTTCATATGTGTTGAGCTTGAAAGCACTGATCATCTGGAAGTGGCTGCCTGGGAAATGCCAATTATAGTGCCAGCATTGAGTAACTCATTTGGTTTTATAACTTACAACTTTCTTAGCTTAGGCAGGACTTGCATCTCACCAAGTTATAGGGTGTTAAGAAATGTTTTAGTTATGATTTTCGTGGCAATGACACTTGCAGAACAAATGCACTGAGTGTGTGTGGTTCTTAATTCTTTAAAAGCTTGACGGAATCAAGTCTAGGAGTGCCTGGTTTTGTTTGTAGCCTTTAGGACAGCGCACATGTTTTAGTTGTTCTTTAAGATGAAAGGTCTTTTTGTCATAGGTTTTTCTTGAATGTCATTTGGATTTTTCCCTGACTGCCCCTACCCTGCTGATTACAAAAAATGAAGAGTTAGGAGAATATTTACTGTGCAATAGTGTTGTTGTCTGTCAAGAAATGAAGGTTAGTTGCAAAATGAGAACATAGTGTTTCTCAGCCAATGCTGACTTTAAGGCACCAGCTACCAAACAGACTTCTTGCTGACCTAGAAAAAGATAATAGTATCTGTCCTTCAAATGCTCGGGTTCAGAAAGTTGCTTTAAGTATGCAGTATCTGTATGTCTTAGATAACTGTGTGTAGTTGTTTGCAAAATCTGCTAGTCTGTTTTCCTAAAGAGTCTTAAATTGTTTTCTCAGAAATCCTGTCCTGTACATTGTTCTGTAATCTCTTTTCAAGTATAACCCTCTCTGTGACTTTTTCTTGGTTTTTCCATTTTGGAATGAAAGCCTGGGTTTAAATTTGTATTGTTTTGTTTAGAAATTATCAAGGCAATTGAAGGGATTGCTTTGGCATCCATCCACAAAAAGTAACTGACCTTTCCCTTTTCTTTTTCTCTTTTCGTTCTTTTCCATATCAGGTAATTTTTACCTTGATACCATTGCTCCTCATGGAGCTCTATCCCTGCCTAAAATACCATTTGCAAACTGAAGCATATCTAAGGTAGATTTAAAGTAAAGTTTCTATGTATGTTTTTTCCCCTCCGTATTTGCTGTCTGCTGGCTTGTGATTTGAAAGATATAGGTCTTCATGTTTTCTTATTAGAACAAAGGCTACCAAGCTGTTATTCAGTTTGTTTCAACTTCGTTGGGGTAGTGATCTTCCTGAATTTATTGTTTGCCATCATTTCATACCAATGACTTGCAGCAATTGCCATTAAAAACAGGAGTTGTGTTAGAAGAAAAAAGCCTTTATCTGCTACTAAATCAAAATATTTACCCAGTGTTCATAATGTGCTTGAAAGTGGAAAAAAACACATTGTAATATAGTTAGCTCAATTCTTAAACTGTGTTATGTTATGCTTCCGTATTTTGTTTGCAAGACCATCTTCACTACTGTCTTCCTATGCTGTTTTGATGGATGCTATTTCTGTGTTTGTATAATATTTACATACTATATATTACTTTTCTCCCAGGGTGTATTATGGCTCACTACTACATCATCTGTGTTAGACATGGATTTTTTTTGCCGTGTTTAACAAAGTCTGTAGAGCCCATAGCTCTATTTGGCAGGTCCTTTCTTAAAGACCTATATGTCATTCCGCAATTAGCCTTGAAGATAGTTTAAGTTATCTTTGACTTTTAAGTCATTATTAGTGGACAGTCATTTTATGTTGGTTGGTGGAAAAAAAAATCTGCCTTCATCAGATTATTTACCAGACAGAACAAATCATATTTTATTTTTAGTTGGTGTTGTATGAGTCTTTTCTAATACAACCACCAAATAGCAGAAACAATTGCTGCTGTTTCAATTTGTATTTTTTTTCCTGTCTCCTAGTGGCATTAAAAAGAACCCAAACCAAAACAAAACCAGCAAAACCCAAAAGACGTGATAAATCTTAATTGATGTATTTAAAAGCTATTTGTCAATGACTGTGGCTTTTATGTAAATGATTCTTGTACTGTTGATTTTCATAGTTAATGCAGTTTCAACTTTAAAGGAATCATTAGTCTTATGATCCAGTAATGCTTTCTCAGTTCAGTAGGAAGAACAAGCTCGGTTCATTGTTGTTTATTCTTTCTGGGGTAAAAAATGTTTGCTCTAATAAAGCGAGATTAATTGACTTGTCTAGAGTTATACTAAGCTGGTGGACTAATTATAGAAAATACTGACTTCTGGATTTATTTTATGATTGTACCATGCTGCTTTTGCCATAATTTTAAAAGGGATTTTTATATTACGTAGTTCAAATCACAAGCTAGAAATTTAATTTTGGATTTCTGTAACTGATCTCAAGACAGTATGTTTGTCTCAATTTAAACCAATAGATTTTTACTGGTAGAACAGCCTTGTTTGGGTTGGTTGGGGAATTTTTTTAGACCTTATTTCAGGGGATGTTACCTGTAATTAGGTAGAATTATTGACTAAGTTGGTTTACACAGGACCTCTGGAGGTGATCTGGTTGAACACTTCTTCATCAAGCAGGTACAATTAGGTCATAGTGCTGAGTCTTGTTCAGCTTTAGTATTGTCACGACCCCTTTAGGCAACTTATTCCAAGTGCTTAACCATACTCATGCTCTTTTTTTTTTCTTTTTTTTTTCTTTAAGTTTTTACACCTGACTGAATTTTTCATCAGTCCACAGCCTGTACTGTTGCAAAGGATTAGTCTGTCTCGGGTGTAGGACTTTGTATTTGTATCTGTTGATCTTGACAAGGTTCTTCTCAGCTTTTTTTTTTTCCAGTCTCTTCATTTCCTCTAAATATCAGCCTTACTTTTCAACATATAAGCATTCTTGTGGGTTAACCCTGGTAGGCAGCTCAGCCTCACATAGCCATTTGCTCACTCCTCCCCCGTGGGATGGGGGGACAGAATCAGAAGGATGGAAGTGAAAAAACTGGTGGTTTGAGATAGACACCTTACTAGGGAAAGCAAAAGCTGTGTGTGCAAGCAAAGCAAAATGTGAACTTCCTGAGTTTTATTAAAGACATCAAACAGCATCGGCCCTAATATCAGCTTATGGTGACATCGCTAGCCATCTGCACCCTGGTTGGACTTTTCTATCAGCCATCGTGGGAGACTTTGCTAAAGTCAAGGTCTGGGACATCCACTGATTTTACCTTGCCCTCACAGGTAGTCATCTTGTTGTAGAAAGCAGTTGTGTTTTCAGGCATAATTTTCCCCGAGTAAATTCCTGTTGACATTCCCAGTCATTCTTCTGTCATTTTTGTGCTTGGAAGTGGCTTCCAGGAAGATTTGCTCCATAACCTTCCTGGGGAATGAGGATAGACTGATGTGCCTGTAGTTTCTCAGATCCTCTTTTTGGAAGACAGGCATTAAAACTCTTTAATCATCAGGAACCTCTCCTAATCGCTGAATACTTTAGCCTTTGCATGTATGTTAAGTCTGCAAATCAAATACTGCGTTATTCTAATGCAAGATGTAACAGTGTCCTGAGTTCAACAGTAGCAGTCATTTTTCTCCCTCTTAGTAGCTGGTGCAGTGCTGTGGTTTTGACTTTCAGCCTGGGAACAACGCTGATAAGACCCCAATGGTTTTAATTGTTGCTCAGTAATGTTTACTCTGACCAAGGACTTTCTGAATCTCATGCTCTGCCAGGGAGGAGGGGAAGCCGGGAGGAAGCAGAGACAGGACACCTGACCCAAACTAGCCAAAAGGGTATTCCATACCACAGCACGTCATGCCCAATATATAAACTGGGGGCAGTTACCCAGAAGAGCTAGATCACTGCTTGGGTTGGGCTGGGTATTGGTGGGCAGGTGGTGAGAGGTTGCATTCTCTTCTCTTGTTATTTCTCTTATCATTATTATTGTTGGTGGCAGCAGTAGTGATTTGTGTTATACCTTAGTTACTGGACTGTTCTTATCTCAGCCTGTGGGAGTTACATTCTTTTGATTATCCTCTCCATCTGTCTGGGAGCGGGGGAAGGAAGAAAGAGTGGGAGTGAGCGAGAGATTATGTGGTTCTGATTTAGTGTCTGGGTTTAAACCACAACAATGGAAAACAACCCATTGACATCATGCATTTTAGTTCATCCTACTTTAAAAATCTAAGATAATTGCAAAAGTCAATTCAATTTGTTTATTCTAATGCAATAATGGGAGAATAATAAATGAGTGGCTTTTTCACAAGACAATGTGTCTTGAATACTTTGGATTTTGTGACATGATTTAGGTAGATATCGTGCACACCACTTTCCAGAGTAGATTTTAACAGTTGCTCTTCCTGGATCTCCAAACACTACTTTTTCCCCAGGGATCTGTGGGAAACAATGGGTGAAGGAGAAAATGTAACACTTGATCCTTTTGCAGGATTTCAGTCCTGCAGCAGCCATGGTGCACAGCAAACTCTCATACTCGGAGTCTGTGAATACCTTTGGCTGTGCACTACATGTTTCACAGAGAAATAATTCCTCCTTTCCCAGAAACAGCAGGAAAGACAGTTACCTGATCGCTAGACAGGTGGCTAAGTGCCCGTGTAGATGCTGCAGCAATCTGCACCCTTTCACATAAATCACTAGATTTTGATGTTGTGGTCATACACACAAGATATGGCTGAGCAAGCACCTAATGGACATGAATCTGCAGCTTTGCCTGATCCCTGGGCTGCTGAAACCCACATGCGCCTGTGCGTGACCTGGGGGTAGATGCTGGAAGTACCAGGGTGATGAGTAAGCAACTACCTGGGTTTTTTCAAGCTGGACAGTTTGAGAGGAGCATATGTAACTTTGTGCATCCTGGTGTTGGTGGCAGTCCTGCATGTGCCACGGAGGGCAAAGGCACAGCGATAGGAGTGTGTGGCCCTGGTCACTACTCCCATAGATGTAGAAGGAGGTCTGAGCCACTGTCACTTGTGGAGGCTAAGGTCCCAAGAGGTGAGGCTGGGAAGTCAGCCTGAAGGTAGTGCATTAGAGGCAGGTGTTTCATTACCTTCCAGTCCCCAAAGGCCCTCAATATTCAGGCTTTATGAATCTATTACTGCTTTCCAATCAGTAATAGGGGAAAGTAATTTTTCAGATATGCACAGCCGAGGGAAGTAATTAAACACTAGTCTCATTTTAATCTATGTGTTTCAGTAGCTTTCTTACTCAAGATCATAATAGCCATTGACATATGCAAACTAAGTGTTACTGGAGCAGTTATAAGCACAGGAATTGTTATTACAGTCTTTTTTCATAACCACGTGTTGGTGGGTTGTTTTTTTTTAATTTTGGATTAGTTGCTGCCTTGTATCCCACTAATTTGGAATCACTCAACTGTAAATATATGGGAATAATACTGCAATTGCAAAGTAAATTCACTGTGATTATCCTTGATAACTAATTAAACCAAAAAATTTCTTAACATGGCTTCATATTTTATACGTAATTTTTAAGAATGGGACTCATTATCTATATTTTATTTAAGCTGTGATAATTTTCAGTCAGTAGTTAAACTTCCAATTAACTGATTTAGTTAAAATTATAACCATCAAAAAGCATATGTGGTATGATTAGAACCATTCTAGAGTTATTTCAAAGAGAGGGTAATAAATTATTCCCCATGTCCACTTAGAACAGTATAAGAAATAATGGGCTTAATTTTCAGCAAGTAAGATTTAGGTAAGGTTATAAAAGAACTTTGTAACATTGAGCATAGTTAGCAGTTAAAAAAATTCAACAAACCACTCTCCATCATTGGAGAAGCCAGGTTCAACAAACATCTGTCCTTAGTAGTTTAGGTGTAGCACAGCTTCTCTTAAGGGATGGCACCTTATATGTCTAGAAATTCCTTTTACCCCTTGTTCAGTGCATTTCTATTTTTGCTTTGAATTTTCAGTGTAGTTTTCATCTTCTATGCAGTTGTTTTTTAAAGATGTTTAAGGGAAGTTCATTGTGCTTTTACATTATTAAGCATTTTCTCAAAACGTATTTATAACTAGAGCAAATCCTTGAGAACAGGGCAGGTGAAATTTTGGCTTCATTTATATGGAAATTTTGAGACTGTATATTTTCAGTTGTGCTCCTGCTTAATGAAAAATGTTTCCTAGACATGTTATTTTAATGGAGAGTTTAAGTCTCTTTACCTCTGCAATGTGCAAAGATTATAGAGAGCATTTTGCTCTTGATATAGCTTACATTGTGTTTACTTAGGAACTTTGTACTGACACCAAGAGCTTCAGAGTGAGAGCACTTAAAGAATAATGCAGCAACTTAAACACATGCACATTATTAAAAACACTCATATGTTCAGAGTATCACTTTTTAAGTTGCTTAATGCTTATTTTCCTCAGGCAGTAATTTTCACAAGTAATAGATTGTCCTATAATTTCTTTTCTGTTCTCTTAAATGGGTATTATTATAGTGTTAAGGATGTAATTATAGAACAGAAGCAAAAGGGGGAAAAAGGAAGATGAATTTCCACTTAGGTAAATTGTGAGTCTTTGGCAGTTTTCTGAAAGCTTTTAGAGTTTTGTATTATGTAAGTAAATCAGGAAAAAACAGCACCTGATAAGCTTTCTTTTGTGCAGCACTGACAATGCATCTATTAGCTGCAGTTACCAACATGTGCCAAAAGTAGTTGCAATAAATAGTTGCCTTCTCGCAAGACAAAATGTAAGAATAGGATTGTATTAGTATGCAAAGTGCTTTCCATTTATTCATTATACCCTTTCTGAGATTTCTGCCTTTAGAGATTCTTTTGTGTTTAGGCCAGAAGAAACTCAGATACTTAAAAGATATGCAAATTCTTTATGAAATGGGCTCAAAACACCAAATGACTTCCACAATATCTTGTAGTATATTAGAAGCCTGTAAGTATGGGGTTACATTGCATCTATTACAAGAAGTAATATGGACTTCAAAAAAGCGTATGTTCTTAAAAAAAATTAAAAAATCATTATTTCAGAATACTTTCCCATAAATAAGCTATTTATGATTAAGTCTAGAGTCTCCAAGGGCTTGTAGTGTACCAGCACTACATATCAAGATGGCAATATTAACACACAGAAACATTCAAAGGTTTATGGTGACAGATTTCTATATTGCTGGCAAACTACATGAAGTGGGTAACAAAAAGAAATACTATGAGCTTTTTAAAATATGTTTAGAGCATAACTGGATATTTTAAAATAATATCTTTAATACACGGTAAAAAAAAGAAATACAATAGAAAATCAAAAACCAAACCCAAAAGAAAAATCAAAGCCCAAACAATTGCAGAACTGTATTTTTTCTTAGCTAACATAAATTTTCAGTGTAATTAGGACTGTTTCCAATTTGCAAGAATGCCTCTCATCTGTTATTAATGTGGGAAGACTAAGAAGCAATTTTTATTCCTTGTGGCTGATGGGAAAATAGAATGATTAAAAGAATCTTAAGGAAATCAGTCTGAATAAGTCTTCTCCAAGGCCCAAGAGGGTCTAAGGTACTAATATTCAGTGATAATAAGCAGCATCTTGTTGTACAAAGTTTGGATTCAGTTCAAAGAAGCACATCCAGATCTGGCCCACTGCATCATTTGCCCTGTATTTGCTTTTTCACTGGATTTTGCGGTGTTTCGGTGTTCCAGGTCCTATTTACCCTAATTGTGCTTAAATTTTTTTGATCCTGAGAGAGCCTCAGCTACAAAGATACCAAAATAATGTTATTAAGGGTATGTTCATAAGGAAATGGATGTAATTGCATTACTTGAATGACATGAAATAAGACTGCTAAAAGTAATAGAGGTTGCATTAGATGAAACGGGTCTCACGATCCATCTCTCTGTATATTTTATTATGCTTTTTTTCCATTGTAGGTACTCAGGCACAAAGAATCAAAACATGAGAGGCCAAGAAAATGGCTCAATTTGTTTGACTTGCTGTACAGATAGTGGAGATCTCTCTCAGTCCTGTGTTAGCCACCCAGGAGAGAAAAGGAGGGGGGTGAGCAGCCAGATCCACCTTGGTGGCAATGGCAGGTACATCAGCAAAGCAGTGCATGATATCCTGGCACTCTCCTGCCAATATCCTGCTCTTTTCAGATCAAATGATGCTTCTCTACTGCTGCATGAACCCTGCCCCTGTTTCTTGATCATTTCCTGCTGGGAAATGGGGCTCAGAAGAAGAGCACATATATGTCCCAATGCTTACACTTCCCACAGAGACATCATCTTGCCCATTTCTTGCAGGCTTTTAGCAGTGCTGTCTTCATTGTTGCTTTTCAAAAGACAAATTTATCTTTTTTTTTAATGATTTTTTTTCTCTTTGAATTATCTGATTTTTTTCTTTTCTCCTTTCATGCCTATGTTTCTCACCTCACAGCAGCACAGCCCTGTCTGTGGTTTCTTTGTCAGTGAAGCCCTGCAAGAGCTGTTTTTTCTCCTAAACAAAACTCCACTGAATCTGACAAACTGCTGCACAGTGTTTCTGTTTATGAGCTGACATTTGTTGCTCAGAAAATTCTTCATTGTAAAATCGCCACCTGGCTATAGTTATTATAGTCTTTCAGATTTTGTTTTAAAGCTCTGATTCCGCTTCCAGGCCTTTGTCTGACCAGGCTGGGAGAGAAAAAGAAAAATGAAAAAGTTATATATGTTATTTATTTTTTTTACTACTAGAGAAAAATATAACAAAGGTAAAAGAAACCCCATTGAGACCATTTTCAAAGCTGTGCATCATTGTAAGGTAATACATCGCTACCTGGTGTAAATAAAGAAGGAAAACATGAACTGAGCTATATGGCGTGGTTCCAATTTACAGCAAAGTAACTTCTGTGACGTTAATGAAAATTCTCTCTAGGAATGTTTACTTGTTATAATAATTCATCCCATGCAAGGTTAGTCTTTTATAAGACTGAGCCATGCTGAACAAACAACCAGAAGGCTTATAATAGTTGCATGGGATGGGTTTTTACAGTTAGTGTTCACTGTCTTACTTCAAATGATGCATACTGTGAAAAAGTATAACTTTGACATCAGCTGCAGTAAACTGTGTTCCTTGAGATGAGCTGAGTAACTTTAAAATCATGAGAATGATCTCAATTTACATGCAAATTATTCATGTTAAATAGGGAAAAAGCTACTCTTCGTTTACTCTTGGAAAATGCACTTTGGTCTGCTGTAACTAGCATTTTCCAAGAGATAAATTTCCCAAAATGATTAATATCTCTGGCAGAAAATTGTATCACTGATATGTGTAGAGCACAGAGGAGGACTAGAGTAATGTAATTGCGGTTTGTTGGGTTTTTTTTAAACAGGAGAAGGGTCGATTATGCCATTTACATATTAAACCTTTACAAATTCTAATGTGAAGCAGTATATTCAAATTCTACACTCTGCTTGAAAAGGAATAAATGTGTATCTGCCGGTTTGTAAACCTTCAAGTTAGTGACTTAAATGGAAAAATGACATTTTGGAATAGGGTGAAATTTTAAAATCCTAGTAAAAAGAAAATTCTAAGTTCTTAAAATTGTGTTTTGCCCTGAAAAACCTTCCAATATTACCAAAAGCCTAGAGGAAAGACATTGATGTTTTCCTTTATTTTATTTTTCAAAAAGATAGACTTTGCTGATCCTAAACTTTTAATACCAGTGTAAACGATTAGATGAAATTCCAGAAATTATATTTTCTTAAATAACACGACTAGTTCAAAACAAGCTCCCCTGAAATGGTGCATAGATCTAGCTCAGCACTTTTTCATAGTGGAACTTCTTCTAAATCCAGACAGATGACCTGGACCTTAGGATCTTTTTATGTTTTTTAATGAGCAAAAGGATTACTGCATCAGACATGAGGTTGAAGGCCAGGTGCCTGTACGATACTCTCTGTTTTATCTGTGTCAATTAACTATGGTACTTATTTGTCAGACATTGAGTAGATAGATACCCTTTGCCAATACTTTAACACCATTAAAAAAAGAATAAGATAATAGGGCTAAATCTCTTTCTTCCAGGTCTTCAGTTGCCTAAGCTTACATCAAATACTTTTTTCTCTAAACTGAGATGCCTGGCACTTAGCATGTATTCTCCAGTGGGAAGGTCCCCAATCCATCTTATGCTTTGGCTTCCCCTCCCAGCAGAGCAGTTTCCCTGTGTGTCTGTGCTGCAACAAGAGGCAAGCAGTTGGTGCCAATGCCCCCGTTGCTGGGTCTGCAGTTATTTTTAACAGGGCTCCAAGCTGCTCATGACTTCCATGCAAACAGGTATATTTCTGAAATCATGTAGCTGGTGAAATGTTTTGCAGCTTGTTTAAAAGTTGGCCTGTCTTGCCTGTGGGTGATGGAGAGTTCTGGGGAAGGACTGGAGACTCATCAGCATTTACCCAAAATTTGGGCAGGCTCATAAGATACTGACTGTTCACTCAACTCATGAAATTCTGTTACTGTTTGCTAATAGATGCATTTCCAGAAAATGGTTTCCATACATTTTTCACACAGAAGGTGTCTGGAAGGAAAAGCAGCAGACCAGATGTCCCCAGAGCTGCTGTGGATCTGCTGTCCTTCCAGTGGAAGGGAGCCCGGGACCAGCTGTTCACATTCCAAGGACTTACTCCTATTTATTTGCCTCCTTTGACAAAGTTATTCCAGGTAAAAACTGATGAGGTTCTGCCTTCCTGATGAGTAGAAGACCCAAAGGTTTGCTGCCACATACCAAAAGGAGATTGAAATAAGAAATTTGGACCTCAGAACATGTAAATGCCCAGGTATGAAATCTGGCTGTTTTCTGAAGGGTCATTCTTAGGTGATGCAGCAAGCAACATTGCTGCAGCGCCGCCAGAAAGGCTTGTGTACTGTTTTTACACTCACTGAAAAGCAGAGGGGAAAAAAAATAGTCTCATCATCTTTTGCTGTGCACATTTCCTCATTTCACTAAACCCAGTGCAGATGTGCAAATTAATATTGGATCAAAACCTTAACAACTGTTTAACTTTTTAAGTTTTTTCTGTTCTTTCCTTGAATGTTTTTTCCATAAAATATTCTAGGTAAAGCAGCTGTTACTAGGTACAGTAGTAATTATTTGAGATATAAGGTGTTTGATGTGGATTTTGGAGACAATTATGTGGTTAAGCACTGAACTTCAGAAAGGAATATTTTGGGTTTTGATGGTAGGAGAAGAAAAAGGCTGTTATGTTTTTGTGCAGCACAGAGGGTCACAGCCTGGCCTAGGGACCAAGATGAATGGCCACAGTACTGAGGTATTTCTGAAGGGCTGGAGATGAGAATTTATTCCCCCCAGACTGCAGCAAAGAGGCAGAGCTCCTCCGTCATAATGCTGGAGGACATCAGTTGTGCTCTGGGTAGAGCAAACTGATGAGGACCTGTGGGACCTGTCTCAGTTACTCCCTGGAAATGATTATTCTTGTGATTTCATTATTTTCTGTACCTTTGGCATCCACATGCTTTTATATCCTGCCTTTTTAAAAGCCAGACTTTCAGGGTAAAAGCTGTTTTTATTATGAACAGCACTTGATGCAACAGGGTTTAGCCTGACTCACCACTGGCAGCTACCACAATGTCATAGTAATAGAGATATTGCTGTTCTGTAAGACATAACAGCCAGTGAGTCTTTTTAGTTCTGGTCTGTACATTCATTTAATTTAACTGGTTCATACATCCCAGCAGAGTTGTATAGGAGTCTGCTGACTCCGTTCTCCTTCACAGTCACTTTATAACCAACAGGGTGATGCTTCTGTAGGGCCATGCTGCACAGAGCAGAATTCTGCATGGGTGAGGGATTGTTTTTATGAAAGGCATTTATGTTTCTTGATATGTAGAGATTTGCAGTGTGGAAAAACAGATATTACAGTAAATGCTTTCAAAGGAGAATCTTGGAAACTGCCAGGTTAATCCTAAAACACATGGGATTAAATAAACAAGTGTTTCGCAACAACTTCATACATGAACAGAGAGGTGACATGCTTTTAGGGGCAGTTTAGTTTCTTTCAGGGCTGATGAGGTTCCTTCATTTTCAAAACTGAAATAAAACTGACATAAGAAAATGGCATTCTCATTACCTTGCACATATCATTTTTGCTACATGCACAAAATTACAGTGTAAATCCTTCTCCAGAGTGATTCTGATTTATACTGTGGGCGAGCAAGGAGAATCAAGCCTGACACTGGGGTTCTGAGCTGCATTGCTTTCATTCCTTTCATCTAAAGAGTGCTTCAAAGTACTTATAATAAAAAGTCAGCTCCCTTTTCAAAGATCAGTGCCCTGATTTACTACCCCAAGCATCCTGATGAAACCTGAGATGATGATTGTAATGGTTGTGGTCCTTCTCTTCCATAGGCCTAGTCGATCTCCAATTTTTAATCTCAAGAGGCTTTGGGAACTATTCTGCATTTTCCATCAAAATTGTTTTTGCAAATGTTAACATTATAGTGTCTTTAAAAAATGCTTGTTTGCTAAAAATTAAGTCCAGAACAGTTACCAAGCAGGTATGCACAATGTCTATTTATTTCACTTTAACAAGTTAAGGAATGGATAAAGGACAGAAATCACTGTATCTTCATTTCTGCCTGTCTGATTGCAACACAGCTATATCTGCTTGCAGGTTTCTGCACAAGTTACAGTAGTTCCATTTTCAGACAAGCAGAGCCTAATGAGCTGAGTTTGAGATTGAAAGCTGTTTTTTAAAGCTTGTAAGTAATTAGCTAGATTTTCCTGATGGTGCAATTCCTCCCTTCTCTTATCAAATTTGTGTAATCTTTAGTGCATAATCTATATCAACTACATGTAATCTATACAAATGTATAAATAAAAATAAAATATAAATATAAATACAAATATAAATTTGGATATGAATGTAATTTTGCATAAATATAAATGTAATCTATATAAAGTATAAAGCTGTAATTCCCCTGAACCTTTAATTCCCCTGAACCTTTACCATAGAAATCTGTATGATCCATGGAAATTCTGGACAAAAAGATTTACCATTGGGTAGAAGACATGGAATTAAAAAACTGGGATGTTGTGATAGAGTATTGTGATTGCACCTTCAACCATAGACAACCAACTTACTAATAGAAATAACCTTTGTCTGCATGAAGAAAGGGTACATTCATATTTCCACCTGGCTCATGTGACCGGTTGTTAGTCAATATGTGTCTTCCTAATCTGAAAATTTTTCTTACTTTGCGTTAGGCTTTTCTGATGAACAGAATCTCCAGTAACCTAGCAGATTGAATTGCAAAGTGTGGCAGTACAGTCGTGTTGACTGGAATGACCTCTGCTTTGAAAGGAAAAGAGGTAATCAGGTTTTCAAATTCAAAGTTGCATCTGACATCAATCAGTTGTCAAATTTCATTGACTCTCACACCCTGAGTCCCAGGAAAATTGACGGTACATGCCTTTATGGTTGGGAAAGCACTGAAACTCTGACAAGCCTTGATAACCAAAGTTTCTGGAGATACTAATACTACTAATAATAATCTAGCTCACTTTTCTGTATGGCTCAGATTTCTTCAAGTAAAAGCTATTATCCTAAGCTATAAATATGTGTATATATAGAAAATATATAATTATATGTATGGAGGTATATATAGATACACATATAACTAAATATATATATATTATATACACACATAAGCATATGCATATATATACATATACATATATATGTGTATATTTACATTAAAAAAATTCAAGACATTCAATGTCCCCCTTGAAAGGGAAGCCTCCTATAACTTGCTAGAGGAATTGACACTTAGTCCCCGTTCACTACCCTTGCATAATTTGTTGGGTACCTAAAAATTATAGTATACATTTGTGAACTTAGTAATCTATGAAAATTTACTCTAGAAGTAAATGCAAAGACTTCCAGCTTTGTCTGATGTGATAAATAAGATCACTTTGGTGTACATCTGACTTCCTCTATTTTTTATTAATATCTTTTCTTTGTATTCTTACCTCAAGAATTAACTGAATTCACTATTATGCTAAACACAGTGGTGGCTTGCTCCTGCTCTTTCACCTCCCTGCAGCTCGCACAAGAAGCTAAAGCCAAACAGCCTGTCACAGATCCACTTAACATAAGTAGCTGGTTGGAACAGTAGATTTATAATTTTTATATGCTCCATTTATGTCATAAAAAAATCTTAGAAACTCAGTTGTATACATTGTATACTTGGTTATATACATGTCAGCAGCCCAGAACTCATTTTAGATTATAGTTATTTATGCTTATTTATAAAAATGACTGCTTGTTTTTCCCTTCTACCATCCATTGTTCGCTAAAAATTGTAATTCCATTTTTTATGTCCTGGTTGTTATTTATAGAAATATTTTTAAGGTTCATGTAAGGTATAGTATATTTGCAACAATCAATCCAGTTAAAAAAATGGCAAGTAGCATTTTTCTCGTACCTGCTCTACTGTGTTACCTTTCTCCTTTAGCCTTTTAAATCTCCAAATCTTCTTATAAGAAGAAAAGTCATAACTTGAAATAAAGTAGGTTCATGATTAAGATATTCATTATAAATTCCATACACATTGGTTGTTTGCAATGATATTTTTTTGCTTGTTCCTCAGGCAGTAACAGTAAATTAATGTGTTTGTGACATTTCTGCAATTTTAACTTTGAATGAGAGTCATACCATATATTGCATTATAAATACTGACTTACATTAAGTCCCATGTGTGCCTCTCATGTAGAAATGAAATAGACAGTGTTGTCATTATTCAACTTAATTTGCAATATTTATTACCCTTGGTGGATATGAATGTATTCGTTATATTCACAATAAATGACCTCTGGGTTTCAGAGATGTATTATGCTAGGAAAAACTTTCTAGGAGTAAATAACACCCTTCCTTTTCTCTCTATGAAACTTCTGTTTCTAGAGTGCTGCTATTATGTCCTGTATCTAAATTGAATTTATGCTAAGCTGAAGGAGATCTTGCTCATGCTACAGGGTAAAACAAGGGTATTTGTATAAATGCAGTGAAAAAAATGCAACCATGTGACCTGCCCTCATGACATTCAGAGAAAAATGCCTCTAAGGACCATCTGTAGAGTGAATGTGACATAATCTTGGGTAGTGTAAAAGCTGACTTGTCCTTAGGATAAGAAAGAAGCAACAGAGTTCATTATCACTCACAGCTGGGTGGTTAGTCTATACTGTTGGCTGGTACTCAGAACAGAGTGCTCTACATAGGCATGACCATAACATCAGACTATCAGGACCTTTATCATCATGGATTTGAAAGCCCATGATAAGCAGAAGAAGTAGTAGAGTGACAGTCACACACCTAAAAAATAAGCAGTTTTCCTAGAGTTTTCCTGTGTACTTGTAGTGGTCAGAGCTAAAATATCTTACCTGAAGGTTTAGACTAAAAATGTCAGATGATATGACTATATGTAAAACTTTGTATTCAACATTCATAATCCATAGACTGACAGTGATCATTTTGAGAAATCCCTAGTTCCAGTTTGAACTTTGGTAATCTAAATAGCTCCATCTGTGGTCCTGCCCCAAAGGCCACTGATGCCAGCATAATGATTTTGCAATGGTTTCACTGGGCAGTAAAGAAGCTCTTCCCGTCCCCCACAGCAGGTGTGCTATGCTTGCCATGCTGCTCTGCAGCATTTTGAGTGCAGCTCTGCATCTTCACTGAGGAGACCCAACTCATTTGTGTTTGTGAACTTCAGCAAGATTAGCAACCTTTATGTCCCTTCCAACTAATGGGCTGCATCAAAACCAGCATGACCAGAAGGTGAAGTGAGATGATTCTCCCCCTCCATTCCATGCTCTTGTGAGACCTCACCTGCAGTACTGAGTTAAGCTCTGGGCCCTTAACACAAGAAGGACGTTGGATCTGTCGGAGCTGAGTCCAGACAAGGCCATGAACCTGATCAAAGGACTGAAGCACTTCTGTGAAGACAGGTTGAGAGAGCTGGGTTTATTCAGCCTGAAGAAGAGAAGGCTCTGGGGAGACCTTAATGCAGGCTTCAAATACCTAAAGGGAGCCTACAGGAAAGCTAGAAAAGGACTTTCTGCAAGGGCATGTAGCAGTAGGACAAGGGGGTATGGCTTTATGCTGAAAGATGGTAGATTTATATTAGATATTAGGAAGAAATTCTTCACTATAAAGGTGGTGAGACACTGGAACAGGTTGCCCAGAGAAGCTGTTGCTGCCCCATCTCTGGAAGTGTTCAAGGTCAGGTTGGACGGGGCTTTGAGCAACCTGGTCTAGTGGAAGGTGTCCCTGCCCATGGCAGGAGGGTTGGAACTAGATCATTTTTAAGGACCCCTCCAACCCAAACCATTCTGTGATTCTATGATTCTGATTCTGTGATATGATGAAGGACTAGTACTAAGTTTTTCAATAAATGTTAAGAGAAAGAAAATATCATTTTCATTTTACAGCTGTTCCAGACTGAGGAAGCAGACCCAAGTCTTTGATGGAGCATCTCTAGTGCTCCCATTATTAGAATAAGATTTCTTCTTGGATCAAGTATTAGCCAGAGAAGAATTAAATTTTACTTGCATTACCTGCCTTTTGCTGATGGAAAATTGAGCTGAGGAGCAGAAGATTTATTACAAGATCACCAGTGCACTAGTTGAAGATCTGGCACTCACATTCAAATCTGCAATTCCCTGCTGGTACTCTAAACCCCAGTAAAAAGGTTGTCTCCAGTCCAGAGCCTGCAGCTTATCCAAAATTGCTTTCGGAAGTCTTACTTTTTAACTCTGCAGAAGTCTATCAATGGCAAAGCAAATTTTCCTGAGACATTGCTTCCAGAATTGCTTTAAGACTCTGTGCAATGAAATGGCCTGCTTGAGAGTGGGATATAATGAACTGAGTGCTGAGTGCTTGTCATCCTTACATAAACACTCTGGACCAATTTCTTCCTTAAAGCAATGTGAATTTTTCCAACAGTATCACAGAGTTTTGACTAGAACTTTGAGTCATCAGCTTTTGTGTTTATCAATTGCTTCTTTTCTTTTATTAATAAATCTCACATAAATGTGTATGTATTCTATAAAGCAGTTGAGCTCTTTTGTGCTGTTTATCTGTACAGCCAGAGCTGATGTAAATGGAAAGATGCTCTTCCTTTTTGCCCTATTTCATCTCCTATGTGGTTAATGCAGGAATTGCTTTAATCTTCTAAATGTCTTCTTTACACCACTTCTGAACACTTTCTCATGGCAAATTATTGCATTACTGACTGACATGGCTACACTACTAGAAACCTTTAATGACGTGCACTGTATTTGTAATGCACCTGCTCTTAATTTCTTGTCATTACTTCATACTATGCTACAATCAGGGTACTTTTTAATAGCCTTTCTCCTTTTTTGCAATGCCTGCCCACATATGTATTTTCTCTGAATTATCCATGCTAATTTTCCCCACATTCCTCTGGAATAAGCTTAATTTTTATCCTTTTCCTTACCCTTTAAGACTCCTTCCTTTTAGAACCTCTCCTTTGTCAATTGTTTTCTGTGCACTTCACTCTGGTTTTACAACGGAACATACAATCTATATGGCTAAAAAAAAAAAATAAAATCTAGTATTATTCAGAAAACTTCTGCCTGTGTCTAGCCTGTCAGACAAAGTGTAGTGATGTCCCCAGATGCTTGTTGCTGGAGGCTTGGAAAAGCTTTCTTCTTGCTGGGTGTTCTTTCTGGGTAAGAATACATTGTGCAAGAAAGGCACAAGAACTCATCCACATATCTCACTCTTTTCTTAACCCCAACCTCAGACTTTTTTTTTGTTAGTTTGTTTTGATATGTAGCAATTTTTATTCCTTGTTCTGGAGATATTTACAGCTTTACCTAATCTAGGTATTTAAAAAGTAGTACTATGTAATCTGGTGTTAAAAAAGGAAGCTTAAACCAAGATGGTTTTGGCTACTAAAGTTAAAAGTTGAAGTATGCAGTTGGATTTTTAGTATATTCAAGCAGATTAACCTAAATTTATTCATAACATTTTTTTCTTGTGCCCAGTAAAAACAGCTCTCTAGGATGTCAAGAAAGACTTGGTAATGCAAGCCGAATCAATTTATTTATTTTGCCCTGCAGAGCCTGCCAGAACACTTGCTGAATGATCAGCTTTTCGCCCGTCATACGCTTACTAGAATGATCAGCTCAGTTTGTAATCAGTAGCTTCCAATTAAACTACTGCTTCTTTGTAATTTAGAAGTCAATGGTGATGTCATTAAAAGTATGTCTTTCAAATGCTATGGACTGAATGTGAGAAAAATCCCATGTTTCAGAATATTGCTCATCACAAGCTCCTAGTCTTGCCAGTGGCTGATAGCAATTGGTTTCCATGGGCAAGAGGTTGATACAGTCAGCACTGAATTATCTAGAAGACCCTTTCCCCTTTGAAAGAGTATGTCTGGCAGATTTTAGAGAAGCTTCAGAGAGGCGGTAATGGAGAATGCTGCTCATCAGCTTGTCAAGGCACTAATTTTACTCTAGTGAGTTCTGCCCATGCGGCATGTTAATCTTGATTTATATCAATAAAGAGAAGTTTGGGATGTAGCTTCATAAGTGATATGTAAACATGCTGTATAATTAGCACTGATGTTGCCTTTCCAAATATTGGACATTAGTCCTTATTTAATGCATTATATACTGTGTTTTTAATCAGAGAATGATATGATCACAGCAGGGAAACTATTGGTGTATGTCAAAAAATCTGGTATTATTCATCAATGAATTAAATAATTTTTTGTCTGCCATAATTAATTTCCATTTTGAAGTGCAGAATTTTTATGTGGGAAATACACTAGTGAATAATGAAGAATAGTTTATGGTCAACGCTATTTTGGTATTTAAATACTCTGTTATCTCTTCCACCTAGGCTGAAATGTTATTAACTGTATTTTAAAAATAGCAATGTTTAAAAGGATTGCCTGTGATAACAAAGGTGATCTGTGTCATAAACTGATAAGGAAATCACAGATCCTAATTTATTTCTTATTTGTATTTTCACAGTGATTTGGCACAATAAACATACACCTGGAGCCCATTTTATCCTATTTTACAGGCATTATACAAACAGGGAAAAGGTATCGTTGCTCTGATCCTAAGTAAGCAAATCACAGGAATATAGAGAATTTATAATGAAAGGGCCAATAGAGTTTTCAGTGAAATGTGTTGAAGCTGTAAACATGAGCATGTTTTGCTTGATAGTATTTTTTTTTAAAGTTTTTAGGCTCGGGGCCTGTTTGACTTGAGCAGTATCACCACACATAGCTGTTCTGGCTCTAGCAAGATAAGAAACCTGCACAAAGAATGCAAATTTTGGGATCCAGAGATAGTAAAGGAGAGAAAAGTAATATTTTGGTTCTGTTTGCAAGGAGCTAAATTCCAAAATTACTTCCAGTCCAGACTATCTACATTTTTGCATAATAAAATAAAATGGAGCAATCAGAATAAAAGCCCCACTAAATTAAAGTTTTCTTTTGATTTTAGAAACACAGATACCTCCTGTGGTGGTAAAAAGCTTCAGCAAGTACTTTGCATCTTACTGATTCATTCTACTAGAAGGAACCAGTAGGCCTGGCCCAAATACATTTTTCAGAAAGAAACGCAACAGATCTGAAGATGCCATATTTACTATAATAAACACATTGAAAGTGACCCTGCAAACAATGGCACTAATGTCAAAGAGACCCTGCAAGAAAGCTCAGCTGTTCCATGAGGTCTTTCCAAGAGAACTTGTGGTCTCACATCCATTGGCATGTAAAAAACTTTATAAAACTGGTCTAGTAAAATTCTCAAGTATCTATCTAGGCACAGAAGATGTGTCAAATTGAGCTAGGCACTAATGTTTTGTTTTCTGTTTTTTCTATCCCTTGTTGTGCCTGACTTGCTACACAAGAAGGCTCTCCTGTGTGTTGGAAAAGGAATTTCTGCAGAAGTAGTAAACCAGGAACACACATAAGTAAAATCTTCTTATGCCATTGATACAACTTTTGATGGAATATACTGCAAAATACACAAATATGGCTGCTGCCTGCAGCCTAAAATTGTTGTATTCAAGGTTTATAGGAGAGAAAACAATCTGAGTCAGAGATGCATGGCACCATATACTGTTAAAGGAATAATTCAGCTTCTTTTGTCATATTCTGCAAGTACAGTAGGTGATATATGTTTACATTAAATATAAAACTATGGAATATAAGTGTCTAGTATGGGGAAAAGTCCAGAGACTCCATTTATGCTTTGTTGATTCCTTAAAGTTACTGACATATACCTAGATTTTCGAGTTGTTAGGACACCATCCACAGATGTCAGTGATGCCCATAAAAGCTATTATGTCTTGGAAAAATTAAATGATTAATCTGACTAAACAAGATAATGCCTTAGAGGAGAGAAACTGAAAAGACTAAGACAATCCTCTGATAAAATTCTAGATTTGAATCCCACTTAAGTTAATAAGAATTTTGCTGCCTATTTTAGTCTGGCAATGAAAGACAGTCCAAGGTTTTGAAACAACTAGTTACAGGGGCAGTCATTAGAAGGTACAGTCCCCTTTGGGTATTTTGTGCTTACTATTATATAGCAAAGATGTTGGTAGACTGAGTTAATAAATGATTTACAAAGGAGACTGATTTGAGAATTGACAGAGAATTTGGATTTCAGATGTTAAGATTATTTTAAACTAAAAAATAATAAATAAACTGGAAGTCAAGAAAGAGTGGGAAGAAGAAGTTTCTGTATTAAATGCAAAAGAGGATAAAAGTGTGTTTTGTTGGAAGAAACGTTAGGATACACTTGATAACTGCTGATGTTATTCAGCAGAAACGAAAATCCCTGCCTCACAGAAATTCATGTTGCAGAAGGTAATTTTATTCAATTCATAAAACGTTATAGCAAAGATTTTTGCTTTCCCAATTATCCAGATATTCATTTCACAGGAGATAATGAAGTATGTGGTAAATGTTTCAACTGATCTTATTTTAACATTTCACCATCCATGTGATAAAATGCCATGCATAAAATCTTACATGAAGCTTTTTATTGGTGTAAAAATGTGATACCTCAAAACATTATGCATGCTCATGGATGAGTGTCTAAAATCAAAAAACCATAAAATGGGTTATTGGAGGTTGTGTTTTTCATAAGTGGCAGCTGTACTCCCCTTTCATAATGTCACTGCCAAAGCAAAGTGAGATAATAAAACTCATTTTTCTTAGGCTTATTTTCTTTATAAATTATATAAATACAAGTCATGTATTTATTGCCTTATGGAAATTATTTTTAGCATTTGATACTTACAAAGAACTACAAAATATCCTTTCTGTCTAAAAATCACAACAACTTACTGAAATGAATCCATAGGCTTGTCTGCTTGTCTTTGACTGTTAGATTGGATTCTTTACTTTTAATTCAAAATATGACTAAATATGGATATTGTAAAGGTGTGTAGTACATTATTGTCTAGTTCCTGCTCTGAAGCAGCTATACAGCACAACTTAAAAGCAACAGAATAAAGCCCTATAATTCTTAATAGTGCAGTCTTAGTACATAGTTACATTTAGACATAAAAAACATTTCTTTATAAAAAAAATCAATGTATAAAATGAAAAGAAAAATGAATGAGAAGTGTCTGTTAAATGAGCTTGAGAAAGTTACATAAAAGTAGCTTTTCTGACTCTCAACTGCCAACAGGAAGTTTTGCAGAATGTAGACAAAAATCCTTCAAGCCCTGACTCACCCAGCTGCATTTTGGAGCACATTCAGTGCTATATTTTCTATCTCTGTGCTATCACATAGAAACAGAAATTTTGCTTAAACTCTGGCAAATCTTAACTGTTTGTTTCTGATTAAATTTTATTTAGTGAGAGATGTCTCACCAAGAAGCAACTTTCCCAGCATCTGAAACTTTTGAAATTTGTGTGTTATCACCCCAGAGAAATAATCAACTCCTGCTTCACTGTGGCCAAGAGTAAAAACCTCATTGAGCTCATTGTGTAGCTCAACAGATCACGCTGTAGAAAGGGTCAAGTTCAGTGCAAGGAATCCTACTAAGCTTGTACAGTAAGTGTAATAGGTATAAGCATTATCTTACACTAGTGTGGTTTGCTGAAGGGACTTATTCTTGGCAGCTGTTTACTTTCTTACATTTCTTTTCAGCTTTTCTGACCTCATTTTCACTCTTCTATAGTCTCATTCTCATATCTGGAGCAGAGTATGACTGCAGAAAGATTGGGTGCTGGATGGCAACCACATTAACAACAGTGATAGAGTTATTGCATGTTTGGTTTTTGATTTTTACTAGCAAACAAACCCACTTAAACTGAGCTTATGTTCACATTTCTAGTGAATCCACCCAAAAACCATTGCAGGACTTATACAGCTTTAAAGCAGTATCAAATATGCTGTAAACTATGGCAAACTATGGCCTTGTGGAGAGCTCTGACAAAGCTGCTTCAGTCTCTACGGGTAAACAGAAAGTAGCATTAATCACTCTGAACACTGCATTTTGTTATAAATTAGATTTATTTTTTTTTAATTTTCTGAAGATGGCATTTTTTAATGGTCCTATTTTATTCCTAGGTTGCAAAGACCCTGTGTTACAAAGAATCTCGGAAGTACCACAATATTCTCATATTCTTTAAGAGCAAAATCTTAGAAGTGGTAATCTCTTTTATTCCAATACTTCTATGAAAGTCATTGTCACAAAACAGGCAGGGCAGATGGCTGGTCTGAAATAGCCAGCTCTTCAACTCGAGCTCCTGACAACAGAAAATATTGTGCCATCCCAAGGCAGTCTTAATATTGACAATCTTACTTATCTGACCAAGATCAAACCTTTAAAGGGTTCCCTGAGATATTAATGAAAGCTATGAACTAAAAGCTAGAGATTTATAACGAGCAATAAATGCAACAGAACACTCCTTGATACTTGACTCTTGCTGGAATTTGTCTGTGCTTCCCTTTCTTCTTCCTGTAGACATTTCTTTGAAAGATATTTTTGTGGTTAAGTCAAGAAACAGGTGTGAAAATAATGTATGCAGAAGGACTGAACACACAGAACAGGGTTTAGCTTGAAAAGGTTTGAATAGTTTTTGCTGTTTTGGAGAAATGTGTGATTTTCAAATAATTGGTAAAAGTCTTCAGATGCAGCATCATTAATGGTAAAGAAATTCTTAAAAATCCTTTAAAAAAAAAAAAGTGAACTGACAGCTACCATGTAACTTTTCCAGCTGTTGAACCAAAATTATTTTATGTCGTCATTTGGGAGAATTCTGTAAAAACACGGTGAGTGGAGGTCAGTCTTACCATGACCCTCTGCACTTCCTTCTGTTTTAAGCAACCAGAAAAACAGTCACAAAATATCTCTTTACAGTCCAGGTGGTCTGTACCTCAAGAACTGTTAGAATCAGATTTTACCAGCTATAGGCCAATCAAAACAAGGAACATATAAACTTACTTCTGTGAGTAAAATACCATACCTTTCTTGATGTTGAAAAGCATGTTCTTACATTCTGGGGTTTTAATTTCATACTGTCTTGTTTCCACTAAAATTTTTGGAAGCTGAAAAGAGGAGAGCTTCTTCAGTTTGAAAAATGTGTCAACTTTAGGTGCTTCTTATGGAGTCTGAGAAGCCAGAATTTGAGGCAAGGACATAACGATGGTAATGTCTCATTTGTAATCAATCAATCAAACATACACAAACCCATTGAACAGTCAGTTCTCATTGAGTTGTTCAATTGTAACTTTATTTTCTAACAGAAGGCTTTACGCAGGTTCTAAGGACTGGATTTTCCATCATGAACTTTTACTAAAATTCCCAAATAAAACATTTCTCTTTTTTTATTAGTGCTTTTGCAGGTTTTTTCTTGGATTTGTTTTTTTTTTTTACTCCTTTTTTTCTTTTTTTTTTCCTTTCCCAGAATCATTGCATGAGGTTCCATAATATGATGGTGCCTTGAAAATGGAATACACAGGACAGATTTTGAAGATGTTGTCCCTAGGTAGGTAAGTTGTGAGAGTAAAATTTCTTCGTGCCCTACAGAGAATCTCAGGGGCACAAGAGTAGACAGCACTTGATGTGAACAGCTATTATGATACCAAGTGTTCCTCTCCAAGCCATGAAACGTGGACTGAAGTTGAATGAATGAATAACCTCAGTTAACTTGACTGATATGTTGTATACATGTGGGTGAAAGGTAGCTTATATATCTGACCTGTCTTCTCCATAAACTCAAAAACACTGAGATAAATGCCTCCTGATTTACTATTGCATGAAAACTAGGTTTAGAGTCCAAATTCCTGAAGTCTGAAAGCCTGGTTTTGGTAGTATTTCACCCTTCTCCACTGAGTTTCCTGACGTATAACAGCATCAACGATGTGCAAGTTGTTGGGCATGACAAGAGTTAAATTTTACACCAGTCTCCAGGCCTGGGCCCCTAATTGGAGCTCTGAAATGATACTTCCCATGATTTGTCCTTCGCAGCCAAACTGCTGGGCCATTGTCTGTTTTTTTAAGAAATAATTTCTTTCATTTCTTTTAAGTATAAAATGAATAAAATTTATAAAACACTCATTACTTATGTTTCTGGGTTGAATACCTTGCGTTACGTCATTCTTTGTTTGGTATTGAAACAACCTTGGGCAAGATTGTAAAGGCAGCAATCCTAGTGAGCACCTCATAAAGATGAGATGTTCATCTCATCTGGCAATTGCTGAGAAAAAAAGAAAGACAGATAAATTATTTTTAATGATACCTGGAAATGCTACTCGTTAACAATAGAAGTGTAATCCCTGTCTCTTGGCTCCCTTCTGTGCTTCCTCTGTAACATCCTCAGCAATAACCTTGGGGTGGAGCAGACTTTGCAGTGCAATTGTGATAATGCTGGCAGAAGCAATTGTGCATTTGCTGTTCCTTTCAGTAACGAAAGGCTTTGTTTATTTTTGCTGCATATAAAGACTATTTGTAGAATGTCTTAAAACTTTCTAGTGAGACTTTTCCCACCTAAAACAACCATAATAGACCAACTGTTAAATTTAATTTCTACAGAAAGTGAGTTATCTTTTACTTTACTACACCAGTAAATTGGATGCTAAATGTGTTGAAAGAACACAGCTAGATATGAAGGAAGGCTTTTTAATCACTCAAGTCTCAAAAATTGAAAGTATTCTGCATTTGTGGATAAAGGCATTGATTTTTTCTTTCTGCTGGCTTTTTAGATATCATATTTCTAAAAACTTCAGCACTGTAACTTTACATTATTGTTATACAAACATAAAACTATAAAATAAATACAAGGCACTGCAGAAAGAACATAAACCTCAGAGAAAATGAAATAAAAAGTTAATCCAACTGCCACTAGACATTTTCTGCTCTCCCACAGTTGTTGTGTGTCAAAGACACAAAACCACACCAAAAGCTCTCCTCTGCAACTGCACCAAGAGCAGAGCTCCATCAAGGCTTTGCAAAATTATGCCACCAAACAGCTCTGCCTGCCTGGACCATGTCCATGGAGATAGTGCTCCCATGGAACTTGTAGATGGTATGTTTTAAAGCCTCTTCCAGTAAGAAACAAGGCTAGTATTACAGCTTATAACTGGAGTTTGGTGTAACTGCACTCCTTGCTGTCATATAAGAAGAGAGGGACTAAGGTAATCACCTATAGGAAATGCCACAAATACAACAGATGGATGTGTGAGCCATGCAAATATTTGAGACCAAGCAGTGAAGGTGAAAATGAATTTGGAGTTGATCAATCTGAATTGTTAGTCAAGGAATAGAAATGAGAAAGAGATGAGAAGCAAAAAGATTTGACTTAATCAGCCCACTGAAGACAAGAGGCTTTGTACCACTAAAAAGACAATAGTTAGTAATTCACTTTCTGATCTGTACTGAATTAATAACTAAGTTAATCTGTAGCGTTTTTTTTGGCTGGACACAATAAAAAAAATCAGAAACAAATACAAGATCTGAGTGTAGGAAAAGGTAAAATTTAAAAGAGGACCTTGATATATCATAGTCAAGGCACTTTTGACTGATGAGGGAAGAGTATCGGCAAAAGCTGGAAGGAGAAAAAAAATCTAAAAGTATGACAGATTTGTTTCAGGCACACTACTATAAAAATAGTGTACAACAAAATTACTTATTAAAAGAATCACAAAGATTTTAATTTTCGATTTTGGAGAAGTTTCTATGAAATACTGGAAACACGAGGGGAAAAAAATTACCTTTTCAGGAAGATTTGAGATGACATAGAGGAAGAAAGAATGTGTCCTTCAGGAGTGTTAATCCTTAGTTGAAGAGAGCAAATGTGAAGGTATTTTCCGAAAATATCCTCTGAAAAAGCTGTGGTCGCATTCAGAAATATGTTAATTTCTGTGGGAAGGAGGAGAAAAAGGTAAGTTTTCAGTTTCCCCCACAAAGACTTAGTATTCAAAGGTCATTTGACTATATATCTTACAGTAATTAATGTGAAATGAGAGCAATTAATGATCCTTCATTAATGTGTCTGTTACATTATATTAGTCAGCTTCTATTTTTGTCAGATGCCATTTAGCATGCTTTAAGAAAGCATGCTATCTTTTTTTCAGGCTTCAATCTTCACGAAAATTGCAGCTGGGAAAGGAGTGGAAATAGGAATTACAGCTGATTAAGTTTTCCTAGTCTTTTAAAGTGCTCCTTACTGACTTTGTTGAATCAGATGTCTACTGAATTATTTTGATTTTAAATAGTTTCTAAGGTTCAAAGACAATCAGGTAGCTGCATATCAGCAAATAAATGAATGTTCAAGTCCCACTTGTAACTTTCAGATTTTTACTTCCACTGTTAAATATCTGCTGGGAAAAGAAGTTCAAAATTCCCACTTTAAGCTATTCGTACTTCAGGATATTTTAAAATTGTCGATCTAGGACACTTTTTGAATTGTCTTTATATAGAGTCTTTTCTTGCTTATGGTAAGGAAGGAGTGTGCAAGTAACGATTTACTGATCTGACTGTGAATATCACCAAGTCATTCACAGTCCTCTGCTGACTGTTTTCCAGCTGCTTCCTATATCCTGCTTGCTACATTGGGTGTTGTGAAGCTTGTTTGAAAAGATTTATTATAATGTTTGTAAAGGACTTTGAAATGGTCAGATGAATAATGGAATACAAGTGCAAATTGTAGTTATCGCTATTCCAATCTATTTAGTACAAACACCCAGTTAAAACAAGTTACTCATCAATTAATTATTTTTATGTTCTCACTGAATCTTGAAATCCAGTTACTTTTTCCATTATTGGCAGCTAAATTGGAGAAGGATCTCTAATGTGAAATTTGAGCATTTCATCTCAGGTGATGTGAAAGGTATTTTTCAAAAATCAGAATAGATGGACTTGCATATGTACTAAAGATAACAATTTACCAAACCCAACACTAATATTCTCAATTAACATCTTGTCCTTTTGCATAGGCCAGATTTTGAAATTCTGCTGCTAGATGAAGCAAATGTGTGTGAAGCAAATGCGGACTCTGGTTTTCATGGCATAGACAAAAAAACCCAAAAAAACCCCAAACCAAAACCAAAGAAAAACCTACAGGAAACTCTATTTTCATTCAAATTTTGCATATAATAAAAAGTCTGTATGTGAGGATTAGGGAATTTCCCACAATGTTTCTAATCCTGATCAATTCTGGCAAAAAAACATGCATAAAAACTTTATCTCAAGTAATGCTCTATGGATGGCATTGCTGTGATGTGCCAAGAGCTTAATCTAAGATGTATATCAAATGAACACTGATGTGTTTAAACTTCAGTATTCAATAAAATACAAAAGCCGCTTTGTTTTCACTCAAGTCAATTAAGCTTAAGTACATACTTAATTGTTTTGTTAACTCCAGGACAAAACAGACTCAATTGTTAGAGCAAACTGAGCAGTTGCACCTTTTATTCCCAGCCACAGAAAAAGTTGTATGTTTATGAACAAAGGATCAATGATTAGGAGAAAACCATTCCTTTTATAGATCCAAGATTACTGTCAGCTATTAAAATAGAGAAATTAAAAAACAGTAAACCATTAAAGATTTGGAATTGCCAAGGTGAAGCAAAATGTCTGCTATAATTCACTGTTGACAAGGATACTGCTCCAACCAAAGATATATGTACCAACAAATCCTCCAAGACATGCTCTAATAGTCTTTACTCATTCTGCAGTCAGACTCAGTCCAAAGAAGTGTTGAATGTCAGCAGGTAACTGGAGGAAGGGCAACAGTAGTACTGTACAATGTGAGAAACAGGTGAGCTCAAGGCTGAAATACTAAGCTTGTAAGACTTGCCTTTGGATGAAAATACTGCTTCTATAACCCAAAATATCTGTCAATAAAAACAAGTCTGAGGTTGGAGTCTTATTTGACGTCAACAGCTGATTGCCTGCTTCTAAATTATTATATTACGTACTTTATCAGTCTAAACGTCAGAAGTCATTAAAAACCCCTAGAAATATGAATTTGTAATTTGCCAGAGGTCCAAGATACTTTAAGTGAAAAGAAAATTTAAAACTGAAATCATGCAAATTCTTAAAGTCCTATTATATAAGGTTTTAGGATAAATATTCTTTGGTTTTCATTCCATCTGTTTCTATCAACTTTTAACATATAATATATTGTACCAAAATGCTAGATTTAAAGGGAAAAGATGCCAAGTGTACTATTACAGCTGCCATGGTTTAGAATTCTTCTGAACTGTTTTTTTCTGTGAAAACATACAACGCTGCCACTTCAAAGATATTATTCTTTTTATTCCTAAACACTACCAGTTCTGACCTTCTATATCTGTTCAAAATTGCTAAGATGTTACTTGCTTTAAGCCTGCGTATATATCTTCTACATGCAATATGAATAGGGAATATGTATTCAATTTTTGTTCTTTTTTTTTTTATTGATGTAATAGTATTTGCTTGTTTAATTTCTGATTATTTCTGGTAAAAATATTTTTAATAGCATAATTTGCAGTATTGAAGTGTTTCTTGCTGGGAAAATGCATTTCAACCCACAAAATTCTAGACAGGACATTTTGCAATAGCAGACTTCAATGATGTGAAGATTAGCTATTTTAGTGAAAAAAGGATTGATTTTAGGTCTCTGTTGCCCCATTCTCTGGACAACATAACCAGAACCACACAATAATTAGACAGCAACTCCGTCAGAAAGAGAGTTTTGGTTGATGCTTAGGAAAATAAAAAAGAACAAAAAAATTATCTGAAATAATTCTGTCCAAAATAGTGATTACAGGTGTTTTTTTTACACCACTTTTCATGTGATCAGCTAAACAACAATAAATAGTATCTTCTGAATTTCCTTAACGGCTATATGATTATCAACAATTCTTATATAAAGAGCAAAACACTGAAGAGATCAAGTCATCCCTTTGAATTCAGGGTACATCAACAGGTAAGAAATGAGAGCAATTCTGCTTTTCATCACCCACTAATGGAAGGTAATCACCTGTTCTAGAAAAGCCTGTTCTGTTTGGTCTCCCCAGGTACTGATGCTTGACCTTGAATCACCACTTAAATTCTCTGTGACTTCAATATTCTGTAAATCCAGTTTTACTTGAAGTTGTTAAAGTATTTGATTGGTAAATGTAATTTAATTTAGTTTATTTGAACAAAGCTCATAGAAAGCCAACCATCACATTTCCAAAGCACCACCCATATCATCATGGCCCAGCTGCCTGTCAGCTGTAAAATGCTTGGCGATGTCATGTGTGTATAAACAGATGTCCTGCAAGTTGTGTTAACCTGCAACTATAGAAATAAAAAAGCAAGAATCAAGCCTATGAGCATACCAGTTGCTCATCGTGTCTACCTCTGTACTGTAAGAGCAGGTACATATATCTACATGAAACTTCGATTAATATTTAATATTAATTGTGCCAATAATTAAAGCATGTAATATAATTTGTTATTATATTCAGTTACTGAAACAAAAATGTTGAATATTTCACTGTTATTCATGAAACATTTTATTATAAATAATGCCTATTGTTTAATTTGCCTTCTAAATCTAGCCATACACAAACAGAAAAAACTCTAAACACAGAGAAAAAATGTGATGCAAATATTCCTTTTGCTGCTGTAACAAAATCCTCTCTAAAGAAAACCACTGCAAATTTGTGCCAGAAGACAACTGAGTAATTTGTAATTTGTAATTCATAGGCAAAAGTCTTTGCTTCATTCACTCTTGAATAATTAAAAAAATAATTTTCTTGACATTTTCCAAATACTAGTTTGCTTTGCATTTTCCTGGGATGTTCCACATGTGGCGACATTCTTATGAAAAACCGCATGGCCATCAAATACTTGGAAAAACACAGTTGTCTGATAAGCAGGTGGATTGCATCACATCTATTTCACAGTACTTTTTTGAGACATACACAGGACTAACAAAGACTTCTTAAATCCCTAAAGCCAGACAACCCCATGATATAATCCTTTTTATAAACAGCTCAAGCAGTCTCTTAAAAGTAGAACTTGTTTACTTTTACTCCAAAGGAACACTGTGACATAGTATTGCTGCTTTTATCTTTAGGTGTTTGGGATTTTCACTAATTTCCAGAATAAATATAGGAAAAGTAATGTTAATAAAAAAATATTAATATGTCAATTTACCAGCAATTTTTTTTTAGGTTAGTAGTGTTGTGTTTTACTGTTGTTGTTTTTTGTCTTAATGTTTATATTAGGTTTTTTATAGACAATAATTGCATCCTCTTTCAATCTGGATTTTCCTAAGGTAAACATGTGGAAGGAGGCACTTTTGTCTTCCATTTTCAGATGAGTTCTTCATCCCTCAGATCTTTCTGATATCTCTTTTTGGTACAATTTCCAATGAAAGCTCACCTTTACTCTCAGCCTGCCTTGCAGAATGCATATCACCCATGTTTCTCTGTCACTTCACCTCCTGATAGATGACACTTTCATGTCTGATGGAATTGAAGTTCATAGTCATTCTATAATCTGCTACTACTGCAGACTTTCCAAGTCTTTATCACTTCTGTCACTTCCAACTGATGAGGTTCAGTTTACAGCAGAAAAGTATACTGTTGGACACCCTATGCTTGAACTTGCACTTTAATCCCCAAATCTATGATCTCATTCTTGAAGACTGCAGTACAGTGATTATTATCAGTATTGATGATGCCTTCTACCTTTGTATGATCGGCAAATCTCAGACTCCTGTTTTTGTGCTGATGAAGTAAATGCAGGTTAATGAAAGGCACAGTATAATGAGATCATTATGGAACCAGTCCTTGGCAAATTCACTTTCAACCTTTCCTCTCATCTGATGCATTTGTTTTGATCCCTCATCTTTTGCTATTGTTTATATTCCTTTTATTTTTCAACTAGCTCCCATTTATAAATTGTCATGTAGAATTACATTAAACACTCCGTGAAATTCGGGTGCAGGTAAGTTACTGTATTTCCTTTATAAAGTTAGCATAATGAAAAGACTGTATTGCGTTCTGTCCAGCCCTGTTTTTTTTTAATTCTATTTGTCGTTTGCCTTCATGTTTTTAATTATTCTTTCAGAGTAATAGGTCAAAATCAAGCTAATAGACAGAGGTCAGAAGTGATTTCCTGAACTGCTTTCCTCACTCATCCATCTTCTTAAATGCAGGTACTTTACTTGCTGATTTTGGCTTCTGCTGTGCTGCTTTCATTGTCCTACATCTAGTAGAGAAACATATCAGACCCGTTGCCCCCTCAGTCCTCCAGTCCTGGGCAGGAATAAGAATGTTATCCTCAGTCTGCAGATGTCACACTGCTCCAGCTTTCCTTTTTGCACATTTGCCATTCATCTGCTTGGCCGCTTGTGTGATTAAAGACTCAAAGTGACAAGGATTTCAGCACAAACTCAGTACAACCTTCTGCTGTTCTGTACAAACCTGAAGGAAAATCCTCTGATCTCAGTAGTGTTACTTAGGTGTCTACAGGTTAATGAGGATTAAGTGCTTTTCTGGACTGGGGCCTAAGGAAGTCACAAGTTATCTTTCTATGTCCTCACTATAGATGCTGCTCTCTCAGCCGTCATAAGTGCTGCTGTGATTACAAGCACCCCATGACTTCAGATACTTCCTTTGCCTCCAGATCTTCAGCTTCCTTGTGCAGCCAATGGACACAGAGGCAGCCCTAGCCCGTGCACTGGCACCAGAACAGGCAGAGTCAGGTAGTTAGCAATTGTAAATTCTGCATAGGTTATATTTTAGGAGAGTGTTTCTGCACTACATCGTGTGAATACATGACTGAAAGCCATACTAGCAATGTAGAAGGGAATAAGTAAATAGCAAAGACCAAGAGTTCTGTGGGTTTTCTCAGGAAGGAATTAAGACATATACACAGCTGTCTATATTTAAGGTATACTAAGTATATCATCTTGAATACTTCATTGCCTGGTTAATATGACTTAAAATTTAATTTTTACATGTTAAAATAAGAAAAACATTTTTACAGAACTATCCGTTCTTCTGAAGAGATACAATTTCCTTTATGCATTTGTTGAAAGATGTTTCATCATTCCCTTTGTGATTTATTTCTTTGAATCTTGTTTGATTAAACACTGTAAGATTTATTTCTTCAATATTATGTTCCTCACAGAGTTCTAATTGTAGAGCAGTGTGAAAAGAGCTGGAGCAGAATAAAAACATATTGATTTAATTCAATTTTTATACCCATTTCAAGTTATCTTACCTTTGGGGGTAAGTTGGTTTGGGAAGGCTGGGAGGAATACAAGCTATAAATTCTACTTGATTGATCAGCAATAAAAATAAATGATCTCACTTAAAAATTTACAATTAAATGATGAAATATTGAATGGCCATATTAGTTTGACAATAGGTGCCATGGGACATATATAAAAGGAAGTTGTGACAAAGCAGCAAAAAGCTAATTTTAGTCAAAGAACATTCTCCATTATGTCTAGAAAATATGGCTTTTTTGGCATACTTTTGGATTCATCTTCTTGCAAATGGAGCTTTGAAATCAATACATATTACCAACAGATGTCTTTTTAACAGCGTAGTTGTAACAAACTGAAGAAGTCAGGATTTTCTTGTCAGGATTTGCCTATCTTAAGGTATTTATAGTAAAGAAATTTTATGCAAAAGTATTTCTTAATTGCTTAATTTGAAAGTGTGATGAAACTATTTCATACTGCATAAATTGCTGATCTAATGCATAGTGTATCACAATGGATAAATCATTAAAGTGAAAAATTTTGGAAAGGTGGGCAGAGACCTGGAAATCTCATGTCTTCTTGTCCTCCTTCCACCTGTCCACTTCAGCACAGTTGTTTCTGTCTGACTTACTGTAGTTTAAAAAACTTAAGTTTATAGTAAATATCTCTTAGTATTTCAATACTGAAACATTTGGAGTCCTTAGACATGGCCTAGTCCATGGGCTGCTTGGTGCTGTACAGAACAGATTAAAAAGTCAGAGAACAACGAAAAAATGTGCCATATTATTGATCAGTTTGCCAGCTCCACCACCCCAGAAGCTCAAAGGCTTTTTCCTTGGCTTCTCAGAAAAAGACAGTTTCAAAGAGGAACATGACGGATGTTTGCTCCTGCTGGGGTGAGCTGTGACGCTGAAGACATCAGGAAGATGTTCCATGGTAGTTGCAGTGACCGTCATCACATTATGCTGCCTGGGAAAGTGTCCTCCCCCAGGCAGGTATGATGAGTAAAAGAAAGATAACTTGTGAAGTCTTTGGAAGTTAGAGTTATATTTGAAGAATCAGGACTGGGGATCTGGCAGGGTCACACCTGGCAAGAGGTGACATACCGAGACCAGCACAATAACTGTCCCAGAGGCTAAGGGAGAAGGGAAAAAGAAAGTGTATTTGAAGAGACCGAAGCCAAGTGCCATTTCAAGCAGACACAAAATTGCAAGACTAGACAAGAATATTCATCTCTATGGAGAACCAAATAGCAGAACAACTGAAATTTCAGTCTCCTGAGAGAAAAAAGTGTTCCTTCTCTTGGGAAGGGGATGTTTCTGTCTGTGCATCCAGCTGGGGTTTAAAGATAGTACAAGTGAAACAAACTTTCTCAGCTCTTGCTTCTGAGCCAGGCTAAATCATTCATTCTCATTTCAATCTGAAATAATGTTCTGAACCAAGTAAAATATTTGACACAGTTTTTTTACACAGTTATATTTTATGAGACGAGAATAGTTGTGTTTCAGAATTTTCTTTTACTTTCGACTTAGAAAGATTTCTCTCAGGATCTGGTTTCCTTTATATTTCAACTCATCCATCTACTAAATGGCAAAGAAAACAGTTATGTATGTTAGAAGTGGGGAATGGGTCTGCTAAGTAACTTGAAAATATGCAGTACCTTGGATTTGATTTTCAGGCACACCAAATAGCTCTGATTCTAAATGGCATTATAGAATAGAACAAATAGACATGTGACACTAAGCATGGAGATATTTTTTTTTCTCCCCTGGGTTAATACCATGGAAGAAAAGCAGATAATTTTTATTTTAGATTTCAAGTTTCCTCCCACATTTTTCAGCAATATTAAAATTTTCAGACTCCTCATCTGAGTTACAGACATGTGGATCAATATGCAGCCTGCACCCAAAGGAGTAACATTTGCTCCTGCCCTTTAACCTTGAGATGCTGGAGTTTTACCACTGACTTCACAAGTATCATGTTTCCATTCATAATTAATAAGTAAACACTTCATACAGTGCTGTGGATAATACTTTTGTATTGTACATTATGATATAAAAAGACTAATCCTTAGTAGTATCTTTGGAGATTTTGCGGACATCAAGGCTGGAACATATCTGAACAGTATTTTTAAAGAAGAGATGAAAGTGTTTCACAGCATGTTGATCTGTACTTGTGCATGAATGATTAATATACTTTTGGTCCAGCTTCAGCTGGATTTCTTTAGAAACAGCCAATAAGCATCCTATGATCATCTATCGATAGATCGATACATGGGTATACATATATTTACCTTTATCGTGTGTCAAGTCCTGCATTATAAATCAAGCCTTGGCAAAAAGAAAGCTATAGAGATGCCAGATTTCTAATGTATCAGGTTTAGTATTTATTAATTGTTATTTTCATTGTGAATCTCTTTCCATGCTTTCTCATTTTTGATTGAGAATCACTTGATAGATACTATAATTTCCTGAGTTTTTCTCTGCATTAAAAACCTGTCAATGCTACCTGACATGTATTATGGAAAAAATGCCAAGTCCCCATTATTCTGCTTAAAATTAATGGGTTGATTTTTAAAAATCTCCTTTTGCTTCTAATGTAAATCAAAACAAGTAGAAAGAAAGACAAGAAGTTTACTAGGAAGTTGGATTGACTAAAAAATGGGGACAAAGGATGATTAATTCTTTTAAAGCAACAAGGACTCAGTCCTCAACTGAGCTTTGGGGAATTTGTGTTTCTAGGGATAAGGAAGAGTAAAATCAGTGCACCTCAAACAGCATCACTTAAAAGTCATGTGTTAAATAATGTAAGTTGCTACATTAATCATCTTTTCTGTCAATTTACATGGGAACTTTGTATATATTTTTTCATATTGCATCTTCTGAAGAACCCCTTTACTTATGCTATTATTACTTAGTAAACTTTCCACTGTCAACAGAATAATTTTGGTTTTATTGCTATGCACAATAGATTGTCTTTAATGTTGAGATTGTTTCCAGTCTAATATCTAGGAAAATAAGAGCTGTTTTCATAATGAATTTGAAGTATCATAACCAACTCAAACTGCAAGGAGTGTGTTGGTGGGTTTTTTTAAGGAATGACACTTGACAACTCAATACTGTAATAGCTGCCCAGAAGTCTTGCACATAATTATAAATCCTGCTTCATATTGGTGCTGGGAAAACATTAAGTCTAAATGATTACAAATATGTAATCCGAGTAATTTGGTATGTCAATTTGAAACATTACTTTATTGTCATATCCTAGATGAAGCTGCTGTTTTCATGGAGTACTTACATTTCTACCACAATAATCCACTGTGAACTAATAAGAAAAGGCAAGTAAATGTGGAAATTATACTGCCTGAGGAAAACCTGCCGCATTCAGTATAGTGATAACCAGCTCAAACAAGAGGAATTTGAGTGAAGTAAAAGCTAATTCTGTTTAAAAAATGACATAAAAAGGATGACAACTATCTTGGTTTAGTGACATACGGTGCATATGAGCAAAAATCCTATGGTGCAAATTGATGAAAGGCTCCACTGTTACTAGGATGTGAAGTATCTTTATAAGGCTACAGGGTAAATTCAACCTACATGCAATATCAGTGAAGTTTTAGCAAGTTGCCAGGGAGATCTGGGCCTGCTACAAATTATGGCTCGATTATTTTTCTACTGCAAGCTCTCCCTGTCTGGGCTCCAAGCTGGCCAGCCCCAAAATAGCTGCATTTCATAAATCATTAGCCCTGACTGTGCTTAAGTGAATCAATCCCCATCCCTCCAGTGGCTCAGAGGAGCGTCACGCAGATGCCCCTCCACACACAATCATAGAAATTTGTTTCTGTATTTATTGTCCCAGGTGCACATTGTTCACATTCTGCCACTGTGAATCCAACCTGCTGCTGCACTGGCCCCCTTCACCCAAATCCTTGCTTCAACAACTGACATCACTTTGATTTTTCTTCTGCTGCTTCAGAAATACACTCAGTTTAGCCTCATGACAGAAGAAATTGTACTGCCTGGATGTGAGAAGGTCCAGGATGATTGCATTGCTCAAATTGAAAAGATGTGAAAGTGCTGTCTGCTTTTTCTGGTGCATCCTTGCTTTGATCTGCGAAGTGCTGAAAACTGAGCTCCTACCCTGCAAAATGCTTCAAGAGTGCTGGCTTTTGGGAGTATTTGGGACAGAGAGACAAAAAGCTAAGCTTATTCATGGAATCATAAAAACATAGAATGGTTTGGGTTGGAAGGGGTCTTAAAGATCATGTAGTTCCAACTCACCTGCAACGGGCAGGGACACCTTCCACTAGGTCAGGTTGCACAAAGCACCATCCAACCTGGCCTTGAACACTGCAACGGATGGGGCAGCCACAACTTCTCTGGGCAATATGTGCCAGTGCCTCACCACTTTCACAGTGAAAAATTTCTTCCCAATGCATGATAATATCATTCATCTTCATTGTACCTACAATCTCAAATGGAAATTAATCACTTTTTGTCATGATTGTGTGCTGTACATTGGAATAAACCTGATATGAAGTGAGGCAGTTGACAGCTTGAAGGCAGAATCTATCTCAAACAAGACTGCAGATACATCCAGCTTAAAATGTGGAGATTCTTTAGTCAGAGGTATTTGAACTTAATTCTCAAGAAAATGAAATTGAATTTATTTCCCACCACCACTGATCATTTTAAGAACAACACAAAGCATGAATTATTCATATTTTCTTCCAGGGCTTTTTGTCAGATCTAACAATTATTTGGGCTCTGCATAGCAGGCTGTCTGTCTGTCTATCAATCAATCTTTTTTTCTATTTATCTATCTATCTATCTATCTATCTATCAGTTCTTTGGCCTGTTTCATAAAGCAAAAAGGTTGATATTTCTTGGACAAATGTACACAATTATTCCTGCATGCTTGTTTTTCAAGAAAGAGCTTGCTCCTAGACAATTACATGAAGAAAAACCTAGCAACAAGTGATGTGTAAACAGATATTTTGCAGAAGTGATTGTCTCTTGTCCTCCTCAGAATCCTTGAGTTGGAAATGTAAATCCACTGGGATTACATAATTTCATAGTTCAGATATTAATGTGCCACATTTCATTAGGACCTGTGGTAGAATATTTTCTCTTCTTTATTACAGCTGTGACTTGCAGTTGGAAATTCAAAATGGATCAGCCTGGGATACTGCTACAGCACAATACCATCTGACAAAATGCTTAATAAATCCCATGAAGAAGTGACATACAGTCTGCTCCTAAGTAGATTTTCACTGGATGCGAACAAAACTATCTGCATCTGCCTCATAACAAGAAATCATGATGATTTTCTTGTCATGTAGCTTTTCTTTCCTTCACCTGTTGGTGAGCATGCCTGCTTGTATGTTGATGAATGACTCTACATTATTAGCTAAAGCTGTTGACTTATTTGACTCCTAAATACCACCAACTATAAATGCTACATATTTTCAGTAGATTCATGGAAATAATTTCATGGAAAAAGCCATCATACTTGTTGGATATAAATTCACTGATAAACCTCCTTCATAAGAGAGCTATAGTTTTTCTGATCTTAATGAACCATTGTGAAACCATTGTGTTCTCATGTAAATGAACACAGGATATGGATGGAACAAAAAACGTACCGAGTGGGAAGAGGAGTATGTGATGGAAGAAATAGAGGAAAATCTGATAGCTAATCTAAACTGTAATGCTTCAGTAGTTAGCTTTCAAGAACACTGTAGAATGCTGGCAGCTTTTTGTAAAGAATTTGTGTAGGTTTTGCTTATCAACTATGAAAAAATGGTACTCAGAAAGGTTTGCTATTATTTTTAAATAAATTACTGAAGATTCTTCATGGCAATTTATTCAGGTTTTCAGAATGTTCTCTATCAAAAAATATGCACATTAAAAATCCTGCAAATGCTTTTGTTCAGTATGTCATTTCATAAAACTATTTCCTGAAGCTAGACTCTTCATTAGGGACTGTAGTGATAGGACAAGGGGTAATGGGTTCAAACTTAAACAGGGGATGTTTCAACTGGATATAAGGAAGAGATTCTTTACTGTGAGGGCGGTGAGGCACTAGAATAGGTTGCCCAGGGAAGCTGTGAATGCTCCATCCCTGGTGGTATTCAAGGCCAGGTTGGTCAGGGCCTTGGGCGTAATGGTTTAGTGTGAGGTGTCCTTGCCCATGGCAGGGTGGTTGGAACTAGATGATCTTAAGGTCCTTTCCAACCCTAACTATTCTATGATTCTATGACTCTATGACTTCACTGCAGCCACACTGAAAGAATTGTTAAATATCTTCACTGGAAATCAGTGAAATCTTTCTTTTGGCATTTTGTCATTGAGCCTATTTTGACGCATCAAAATGGTGTATGTCATTGTGATATTTCAGTTTGACATTGTAAGCATGATCCCCTGCCTGCATGTACACAGTTCTTTCCTGGGAGCTGAAACTGCTGGTGAGAAAGGTATTAAAAAAAACTAGGTAAAAATGTGTTCTTTGGAGAAGTGATTTCATTTCTTTAATCTGCAAGGGTCCATATTTCATGGTCTGTCTTTGGAAGAGTTATACGATGTTTGCTTAGATTATGCAGCTGGTGGCATTTACACTATGCTGCCTCTGAAGCAAGGGACTTCACTCCTCAGACTGGCTTTACCTGTTGTCCTTTTCTACAGGCCAGGTGCATGCTCTGGTGCTGTGAAACCAGTCTGTTTCCAGTCAGAAGGCAGAGGCAGAGGAAGGCTCAAGGTTACATCTCAAAAGGTCAGCTTGCAAGGAGCTGGTATAGAATAATGCATAGATAACAAGTATGATTAAATGACCTTATTTCATCGAAGGCAGAATGTGCAAGCTGAGAACATTACTGCAGATTTGCAGGCAATGTTTGGATGTATCTTATTGTGATATTTGTAAATAATGTTGAGATATTTATAAATAATGTTGAGAAAGTCCTGTAGGTACTAAGATCTATATATTACAATGTTTTCAAAATACTTACTTTCCTTAATACAATGATAAAAGAAGAGTGTTATTGACAAAATCTTTGAAATGTGTTATGAAGGCATCTATTGCAGCATCATAATCATGTTCACAAGTGAAATCAAAAATTCAAAATGGAAAGAGCAGAATACAGTTATGAATGGTGAGGGTGGCATTTGCATCTACAGCTCCGCATTCTGAATGCCATTCTTATAAATCTTAAACATTTTCTGCCAGCTGCTAAAGCTGTTAAACGGTCTGAATACTTACAAGGACAGAAACACAAACACTGCTTTCTTCTTCATGGAGTGTTTCATATTTGTTCTTTGCGGTTTTCCTCTATTGCGGTAAGCCATCTGCGCTGAAAGTAGTAACCACTCACTGTCTATGGGAATTGCAACTGAGAGGCATACCTTGAAAGGTGATATTCAGCTCAGCCAAGCATGTGTTAATCAAATTTCCAATAAAACATCTAAAAATCTCTTTAGATATTTTCATGTGATTTCAACCTAATAATTTTCCAGCTCAAATGGATAAAGGCCTCTTTTGCTGCAGACAGTGGGAACACCTGTTGGAGGCACATGAGAATGCTGCTCCAAAACACTCATCTGAAGGCTTAAAATGGGCTAAGGCAAATGCCATGTACATATCCGTGTCCTGAGAGAGCATGTCAGCACACACACAGAGGCTCTTGCATTGGTACCACAGGGCTGAATGCTTGTGTCAGATAGTTTTGGAAAGTCTTTAGGCACCAAGGCTCTGTATCACTCATGACAGCATTTTTGACAAATGTGGAGCTTCTACCATGCTTGTGAAGCTTTAATAATGTTTGCAATACACTTCAGACCCCTCAGAACAGAATAATTTTTTTTTTTTATTTTTGTTTTTTCTTCTTTTTGGTAATTCACTGTCATACAGCCCAATCCTTTGAAAAATCACCTGGGAACTCTTCTTGCTGTAATATGGGTAATAATATTATCTGCATAGTCCATTACATGGAAGCAACTTTGCGTACAAAAATGTCTCTTCCAAGGTATTACTTCCCCAGAACTAATACTGACATGATTCCTTCTTTTTTTTTTCCTTTCTTTCTTATTTTCATGTATTAACAAACTGCCAATTGAAAAATGCAACTAATTCATCCTTATCCCATGTCCTCAGCACATCTATTTCTGTCACACTTAAAGGGATCTTTCCCAATCAATCAATGTCCTCTCTATTTTCTGAGCAATGCTCCTTGTTACCTTGCTATCAGGCTGGATTACCTAGTCTGAAATGGATCTGAGAATATAATAATATTTACTATTCTGGGGTGAGAGGAGAAAGCACATTTGATTTTCCTGCCTATGCATCTAAGTGAGTTCCCCCCCACTATCCAACAAAGCAAAATAAGCAAGAACTGAACCCAGGGTTCACCCTACTAGTTAGAAGAACCTGAAGAGGCCATTTGTAACTTCTTTCTTTCTTCCCCTCCGTTGTTTTCTCTGAAGTACTTCCTCCTCTGTGAAGAAGTTATTTTTACTTTACATACACTTTATGAATAATCCCTAAGGACTCTCAAATAAAACTGTCAGGTAGCTTAGACAGCTTTTTCCTGTTGTGATATTTAACCTTCTTACTTGCCTAACTTGGTGGCAAAGCTGTTATTTTCAGCTTATCAGACAAGCTTTTGGTTTTGTCTTCTTTTGTCTTTTTGTTTTTCTTTTTTTCTATAGAGCCATCTTGCAGCCTTCTTAATTAATTATAGGCATCAATTATTCCCAATTCAACCAAATTTTAGTGTAAACCTTATGTCTAGATCCTAATAACTTTGTTTACAAAAATGATCTGCCTTGAAAATTTCGCGGTTTTATTTTTTAAGACAAAGGATATTCTAAAGAACATTCTGAGGAAAAAAAAAAAGAATTGAAACGTTTATTCATTTTAATAAGTATCTGAAATTAAATTGTGCAAGTGCAATTCTACTGCTTTTAGAAGGTTGTAATTTTGCACAGGATATGAATAATGAAATTTAAAATGAGAAATTATGCAATACGAGTAGTCATTTTCTGTGAAATAAAGGACAGGCAACCTATTTATATGTTTGAATTGCTTTAAAGGTACCTGATTTGCCATGATATCCTACTAAATTTGTTATACTTTTACCAAAACACCCTGAGATTTCCTACCTATAGGTGGTTGCTGGACTGCAGCACTTTGACCTTAATATTGTCTTAATGGTGGTCTGGACTTCCTGTTATGTGTAGCTGGGATTAGAGAACAGCCTTTAAGGAAAGAAACAGTTTTTATTTTCTTTTTATTAAAAAAAAAACATAATCCAGAGTAGTCTGGGGAATATGCCTGAACTGTTGTTCGTAGACATTTCCTTTGTGTTATAGCCAGGTATAAAATAAATGTGTGCCAGTTTGCAGACCAGAAGATGAATAAGCAGTGCTGAAGAGGCTGAGTGGATGTCGTTTTCTTCCTAGAGGAGTTAATGTAATATTTTATCTGTGTGCACAGATCCAAAAGTTTGACTATCTATGAGAATATTTGCCCAGAAATTTAAAAAGTATGCCATAGAAATATAAATAACAAACTGTAAACTTCCATGGAATACTTATATTTAGTCCTGGTGTTTCACAGTGCAGGTGGCAAGGTCACCTTTTAAAGTACAGATACAGTTTTTGTACCAGCTCCACTTTCTCTCCCCAAAACATGACCCTTACTTACAAGCTTCTTACTGTGAGTGAGTGTGTGTTTTTGCAAAATCTGGTTGGTTCTTGTAAAAACAAAGGAGAAAGCACAACACAATAGTACTGTCAGGACTTTTAAAAATACATTTCGAATCAATGGAAAATAAGTAATTTCACCATGTTCTATTTTTTAAGATAATGCAATGTAATAGCTGTAGAAATTTACTTTTGTCTTGATATATGGTTTCTTAAAAATATGCCCAACCCCATAAGGAGCAATATTTGCATTAAATGATGTATACTTAAAACTGTAATGTTTAACAAGATATCATAACATGTGGTACCAGAAGGTAAAATACAGTGAAGCAGCATTGTTTCTTTTAATATAACTAGATATTTTATGGAAAAAGTACTTTCAACAGAAGTCTTCACCAATTGAACAAGAGAAAGAATAAGAATGTCCATATTCTGGCCGTATCTGTTACATTGGTTGGCCTTAAAAAGTACTGGGTTGGATTTCAAAGTATATAAAATAGAAAAATAGGATAATTTTCACAGCTTTATCTTTTCTTTTTCATATCTATTCTCCAGTTCTTCTTCCATCTACAATGGCTGGATACCAGGTCTTCATTCTCATGGAAAAGGGTGTCTTTATTTTCAGGCACTTTCCAAAGATTGTCTTCAATGGGAACTGTCAGATGTTGATGGATCTGGTCCTGTACATAGGTGTTCAGCCTGACTCTCAAACTTCATTTAATCTGTCAGTAGACCAAATACTCCATCTACATGGTGGTGTGCCAAGTGACTCAGTCAGAGCTGTGCGGTGGCTGCAGCAAATCTCACCCCAGGGGTGGGGGCAGCTGCAGAGGCTGGCCATGCACAGGTGCTCGAGAATCGCACCAATCACTGATCCTTGGTATTGGAGAAGAGTGGGAAACTGTGGGTTAAACAAAGCCAATTGACCTGAAGTTTTGTAGTTCAATTCTCTTAGACCTTTCAGATGGTCTCCACCCATACACTCTGTGGATCTGTGCAGATTGTGGTCACTGGTTGTGGCTTGGTCAAAAAGTGTTAGGACCATTTTACTAAAGCTACAGGAAAATTCTTGAAACCAATATACCCAGAGTGCTGAGAAATGAACAAGACAACCAGCATGACATGGAAAAACAGCACTTGTCCTCTGTGATTTTTTAACAGGTCTGGCTTGCAGGAGCAGTGGGCATGAGCTATTCAGATGAGGATGTGAGTTCTAAGAAGACAGAGTATCTATCTTTAACTTTCATCAGTTTCCTGACTGCACTGAGGATTCTTCCTTGTACATAGAAAAGGCAACGTCATTTATCCTTGACTGAGAATCACTGATACATTTTAACAATGGAATTAGCTATTCATTGCATCACAATGACTTGCTCTCTGTAATTTGCCATTAATATGCTTCTACCTGAACAGTGCAAAATGTGAATTAAATTGCCACGGGAAAAAATGATGAACCTATTCTTTGATTCCATTTAAAAGCGGACAGTTACAGTCTCTTTGCTCATAATAATGTTCATTCTTCTCTTCCAAACAATTTCACTTTAACTTGTCTTAGTTTTCTTTTTAATTCATGAAAAAGGAATTGCAGTGTGCAATGTGACCTTTTTACCACCTTCAAAATTATAATTTACAAATATTTAAATATATTGTATGATTATTTTTATTTTATATAATTATATGTATATATTTTATATAATTATACTGTAAATTTATAAATATAATTAAAATATAATTTCATAATTATAATTTAAATGTGGAAATAAAAATTACCAATGCTTTATAATCAAGCCTTCCCTCCTTCACCTGCCCCACAATGGAATGGTTACGACAATATTAAGGATTCAGTTGAAGTTAGTTCACAAAAACCAAAACAAACCTGAACAAATGGAAAAATAACCCAAACACATGAATAGGAGGATCATGCTGAAAAGTTATTTTTAATATATTGCCTAGTCCAAAGCATATCTCTGACATATGTCTAATACTATACCTCTATAGATTGTAGTGCTTCCAAGAATATACACCCTTTTCTACAGTCTGACAAACATAGATAAACTTTGCTGCTCTCATAGCTGGTCTCTGTCCTCATGAAAGACAACTACTTAAGGCATTTAAATAGGAAAACATTCTTACATCTGTGACTCCACCAGCTGTTCACCTCTTCTCTGAAACCCAGGAAAGAGAGTACTTCATAGTAAACTGTAGAATGCAAATGCTCAAAATACATAAGTATGTTTTTTGAATAAGACAACTTATATTGATGATGTATGCATAATGTTTTTTCCACTCTCAAACTGTTATTTGTTCAACATTTGTAAAGATCTGAGGCGTTAGACTCTTTTTTATGTGATATTTTTATGTGCATTGCTAAGTGGTCTGGCTGGGAAACAAGATTATGTGATCTGTATTGCTTTTTCAGTACCATCCTTACAGTTGTAAATTCAGCTTATTGTATGTGTGGTAACACATTCCAAGATATAAAATTGATAACCTTCCCCTATTCCCTGACACCAAACTCTCCATCTTGCTGCAAACACAGAGAAGACTTGGTTACAGGTATGTCCTAACACGTTCTGGTTTTCTCATGATCTTCATGGATATCAATGCTCTCTCTATAAATCATTTCTTCTTGCTCTAACTTCTGCTTAACAGGATACATGCCTTTTCCAGTTCTTCTAGTTTTCTGCAGTGAGGCAAATATTTTTCTGGTGGTGGACAGCATAACATTTGAATAAATCCACCTATATATTTTTATTATTATTATTATTATTAATTATTTATTTTTGTCTGCTCCTTTTGGAATGCAGCACACAGAGTGGGAATGGTAAATAAGTCACTTTTATCAGCGAACATACCCCCATATTAAATCTCTCATTCATTCTGGAATCTGCAGACAGCTTAAAATATGCCTCATGTCAGTGCCATCACAGCCTGGAGACACATTGCAAAGCTGGGGAGAGACTGACTTTCAGATAGCTATCTGTTTGTGATAACAGTACAGACGTAGTGTCAGTCAGACTCCCCACATCTGCTCCAGCTAGGAAAGAAACATGGCCTAATAATTTTTATAGCTAGTGTGAGTATATTGGGCAGAACCCCAGCTGATAAGCAAATGTGATGATATCGCTCTCTTTCTCTTGCTATATGTTCATAATATATTATTCTAAATATCCTGTTGTCTAAAACCATTGCAGGTTATAAAGGCAATTTTTTCCCCTCTAAGTGCCTCAGGATCATCAGTGGCCTCCTACATAACAACTGAAAAGTTATCCTTTTCAGATCACATATTGACTCTTCATTTGCCCCATGGAATATTAAATGTCTGCAGTTTCACAGGTCCTGCACCTTTGCATAGGGAACTGCCAAGTTTACTAACCTTGGTAGTGGCAAACAAGTCAAGAAGAGCATTTTGATATGCCTCTTAAGTCTGTATATGTTAATATTTACTGAGACAAGCATGGAGAGGCCTTAATTTCCATTTCACCTGAATCAAACCACAACACTATGCAGTGTTTCATCTCCTCTGTGGCCCTATTTATACTCTGACATGTTTTCTTATCTAGAGCTAAATGCCCTTCAAACGGAATTCCGTTGTCCACCTTTCTACCAAGACGTATGTGTTAGCTATCATTTTACCAAGGGCAAGAGAGAAAGCTCGGTTTTGCTTTTTGGCCTGTACACCATTCTCCACACTTGCTTACATTAGTTGTGTCCCTCACTTCCACAGCAAACTCCTTCACACGTATATCCATTTCTTGAGAACTCACTGACACATACCTTGCCCCATAAGGTACACAGTGGCATTAGTCACTCTTTTGGTTACTTGCTGCAAATCACTTAAAAAACATCCTGTAACAGCAGATTGCATAAACTACACAGTTATTCTTCCCTGCATCTACTAATAGGGAAAAAAAAAAACAACCCTAAAATCTGCTGCCAAATGCTTAACCACAGTGAATCAACAGGGTTCCACTGATTTAAATTGAGGTTTGATCACATCTCACATCTGAAGGCTGATGATCTTGGTAATCCACCACACAAAACCTTAACAATTACCTTATGCAAGAATTTTTCACCTTCTTTTTCATCTCTAATGTAATGGGGCAAGCTTTTGCTTCTTGGAGGTTCTTACATGAATCTGAATTTTAAATCTATTTCTCTGGCTTCAAGTATGCAGATTTATTAGAAACCACTTGATATGCTCCTATATGAGTCTAAGCCATAACATAATAGTAGTTTCATATTCAGAATACTGATTTTTATGACATATCTTTTACCAAGGCTGTCATTAGCAGATCTCTAACCATTTTGTAATTTCATTCAGGGTTAAATTTGCCTTTGTCATTAACTACAGGCTGCATAAATTCACTAGGATCCTTTAAAGATTGTAAGTACAGGCTATGTGAATCCATTCTTTAATTGAAGCATCTCCTGAGCATGTGCCCTGTCAAAAAAACCCTTGAGGCTTTGACATTTTTACATGATCCATTTTTGTCTAATATTGCTGATTTCCTGATTAGCTTTTCTTTAAATTTAGGAAATACCTCTAGTTTTTAATGCAGGACTTCTTACTGATGTCATTATCTCAGAGAAATAGAATTTTGATACAAGCCAGAGCACAGAGCTTCTTTAAGGCCTTTCTATTTTATTTGGTGTGCAAGTAGGAGGCAGTATATGAGGATGCTCTCACAATATGTTTGTTTGGCAGTGACTAAGGTTAACCTCAGACAGTGGTTTGGTATAATATAGCAATTTTGACCAATACAGAGAGGAGCCTTTACTTTCTCCTCAGCAGAGTGTTTCAGGTAAAAATATAATTAATTCAGTCAACAGCTCAAAGGGACACTCAGCTTATTAAAATTTTTTTTAATACTCTTTCTTCTTGTCGGTAATAGTTTCTGATACTATTAATAGGTAAGTTTAACACCGTTAACAACATGGATGACCAGAATGGCTAAAATTGACTTAATCAACTTCCGTAAACACTATCATACTCCTGAACTGTTTAGGAAGATATATGCAAATTCTAAGATGGTCTTTGTACTCCTTTGCCTCTTCTGTAGAACAAGCTGGCTTCAGTGGATGGTGGTTGCAGAGAGATCCTGTATGGACAAAGGCCATAGAATAGTACTCCTATTTGCCCTATTGACTAATTCAGTGAATCAGAAATGCAGAATCTGATTGATTTTTGAACCTCTAAAAGCTTTCCATGGGATATGATCATAGAACATTCAAACTTACCATCAGGAGGTTAGCTTTTCATGATACTTCTCATGCTTCAACCAGATGCAATTAGTCAGAAGACTCCTAGACATATCTTTAAGGAAATATGTTAGTATTTGGCTAGCCCACATTAGTCTGGTCTTTGAGAAGATTGCTTTTCCTAATGGCATTCAATGACATAATGAATAGGGACCTTCATAAGCAATTAAATAGTAATAGATATTCTAAAAAACAATTTTGTCTTCTATAATGTGGAAAGAAATAAAATTGAGATGAAAACAGTGATACTGAAATCAATTAGTGGATATATTCACCATAACTTTTGAACAAACCATACAAGTATTACTAAGCAGTAACTCTTTATTCCAATACTTGAAATGGCTTAGCCAAATTGCAGGGAGAAATTATTTATCAGTCTTACCCTACGCTTTCTGAATAGGTGCTTTCATGCACTCTTAGCAATCCCAGACCTGTTAAGAGTGCTTAATTTTGTTTTAGCTTTTTAAGGGAATGTGAACAAAAGCAAGGGAAAGAAAAACAGTATATGGAATTTATTTTAAAGAGTTTTCTATTAATCTTACCATGTCTTTTGTTTCCTTATTCCTAATTTAATATTTTTAAAGTTTTCAGTATTAAAAATTAGAGAAACAAACAAACCAAAACCAGTACAGCTAGGGAAAATATGCTTTATTAAGATTCTGAACTAGCAACAAACAAACACCTTACTGTAACATTTCATCTGCTTATGTGATGAACATCTTTGACTTCATGGCAGAGAAGGTAGATGCAGTATGGAAGGCCTCCAAGTTCAAATGTGGCCTTTTATTATCCCTTCTTATTCTTCACTTATTCTTCCTTCTCATTCACAATTTTTTTCATGGACCCTTCTCGTGATTATACTGGTGGCTTCAAGAGGCAATTATGAAGACTGAGAAGCTGTTTTGAGGAGGTAGGGAAAGTACTTGCAGAGGTAAAAAGCTGGATAGAAGGGAGAATACAAGAAGTGGGAATACAAGAAGTGCATCATGTCAAAGGACTGATGATGGAGTATCACCGACACTGGACATAGATCTGATATGGTTCACAGCCATTTGGAAAATAGGCACATAAAAGCAAGAGAGCACTGAGAAATTCCTGGGGATCTCACAAAGATAATTCTGTTTAGTAAACAATGGTAGAAGAACTTTTGGTTGAAAAGTACTATTTAGTGTATGAATGGAGGAATGAATTTACTTATTTATTCAGTTTGCTAGATTATATTTTTTTTCCTAAATACAGTCTAAGGAAAGGCAGAATTATGGTGCATAAAGGGTCATTTGGAGGGGAACTCAAGAGGTGAACTCTTGTGCAATCTGCTTGTCCAGGTAGGGTCAGCTGTGAGATAAAACCAGATTGTTCATGACTTTATCCAGGTGAGACTTGTCTTTCTTGGAGTCAAGGCAAGATGACGATTTCAACAAGACTGATATTTAAGCTGAGACCAGTAATTCTGTAGTTTAAAGAGCCTACTAGTCAAGATAGACCTTGAGAAACACCTCCTTTTAAAATAAAATGATAAATGTGGCTGTAATAGAGAAAGTTTTGATTATTTTGAATATGAACTAAAAAAAAAAAAACCCTTTAATTTTACATTGGTAGACATAATCGATCTCTGTCACATAGGAATATATGGTAATCTACCTTAAAATTTGTCAGTTGTAACTATATACAAGATCTGAAACTTCTTGTTATAATTTTCTTTTTAGAACTTTTTAGAATATAAGCCTAGATTGAAATGTAATAAAATAGTTCATGTGTTCAAATATAAAGGGGAAAATTGGCTGTGTTTGTGTAAGACTGACTGAAATAGAAATGGAAATTGAAGTAAACTGTAGCTCATAAGTGATGAGGTGAAAAGAGGTAGACATGACTGCACAGTAGTTGGTATTGAGTTCAAAAAAGGCATTTAGGCACACAGTGTTTAATCAAACCTTCCTCTCCTGCTCTGAGAAGTTACATGGCACAATCAGCCATGTAACTGAGATAAATAATGCAGGTGGGTGCTCTAATACATTTTAAACAGCTGCCTGTGGGAAAGATGTTTATTTCTTTAGATACTTTCAAACTAAGATCCAAGCTGCAAAATCTTTTGCCCTTGCTTTATGATCATGAGTCCGACAGCATAAGAATTATTTCTTCTTGAAAATTATGGACAGACTTTTCCAGTGATGTCCAGCCTTCCTGGCCTTCCTTATCACCAGTCTTGCACAGGTGCTGCTGGAAGCCTCTACTCCATTGCAAGAAGCATTTTACTGTGTGTAAAGGGAAGTACTCCGGGATCTCAGATACAGTAGTGATGGAAAAAAGGTGACCACTCAAAGTTTTTGGGTTTCATCCAGTGATCATGGCAGCTCAAATTTTTCTGACCCTGAGCCTAACATAGAAACGACCCTCTCGGGGGCTAAGCCTGTTAAAATTCAACCAAGATAGGACTGACAAGTTTTTTAACTAGAATATATAAGATCTGTAACTTGTCAAGAATGTTAATAGACTTTGGTCAGTAAGGAATAAAATAGACATGATACAGTTTTTAGCAAACTTCTATTTATTTACTTGACAAACTACAGCATTTTCTGCGATGTGCTCTGGCACATTCTCAAAATTCCTTGTATCTTTCTTGGAACCCATACAAAGAGGTGGTGTTTGTTTCCCCCCTCTACTCCCAAAGATTAGAGGGTTTCTGTTTACCCTGCTTTGACAAGACCTTCCAGTTTCAAATTACTGTCATTATGAAAATACAGGGCAGCCATTGCTAAGCCTGTGGAAACACATGATCTCCTGAATGTAATCCTGTTGTGCTGAAAATGAAAAACGTTATTTAAACAAGCAAGTGCTTCACTAGGTACTGTTACAATTACAGAGTTAGCAGCACGTTTGACTCCTGTAAAAGCATTTATTTCAGGGCAGAACCTATATTCTTCTATAAATAGCCAATCATTAGCTACAGAATTTCCACCCCTCCCTTTTCTTTCCCCACCCCCCCCAGGTGTTGTCTTTGCTGTTATAGGTAGCTCTGGTACATATAAGAAGTGTTGATGATTATGGGAAATGCAATGATTAATAATACCTTCTGTCAAACCAAGTTGTCAATTATATGACCATAGAAACAATAGAAACATAGCTGTTTGAAAAAAGAAGGAAAGAAAAAGAAAGCTCCTGTGCATGCTGAGATCTCCCCTTTTGCCCAGAGCTTAGACAGGTCAGCTGATCTGAGATCTCTTTTGGAGCTAGGCTGCCCTCAGCCTCCTGCCCTTGAGGATCCTCACTCAGATTGACTATCATCTTCTCTGCTCAAAGGGCTACACCACAGTCCCAGACAAAGTATTTTGAAGTTTGTTCAGTTACAGGCAAATCTTCACAAATTTCTGTACTAACAGTAAGAACAATCATTTTATAGGATTTTTCACTTGCTGCATATCTCCTGAATGCCTTTGTAAGATCAAACCTCTTGAGTCTATGTATTAGACAGTATCACAAAATACTTACAAAATTGGTAAACGTAACTAATATCTTTAAATACTCTTCAACAGTTTAGCTGGAGTTTGACCTTGCTGATTATTTTTCAGAAGTCAGTGCATAAATAAGATTGCATGAAGCTGATGAAGGTAACAGGTGAGTTGTAAATATACCCAAAGAGCATTTTACAATTGCCTGGTGAAATCTATCTACTCAGGACAATTTACATTGACCAAAGAATTGTTGTTGTTTTTTGGTAGGTTCTTTGAAAAAGGTTTCATCTTATGCAACAATAAATGAATAAATATATAGAAATTGATGGTGCAGATGAGTTCAGTAAAAATTAAGTCTGTTCATGAAAGTATTGTTGTAAGCAAAGACAGTGAATTTAGAATAAGAGGTATCCATAGCAAGTTTTGCTTTGATGTGGTAATTCGATGAAAGGAAAAATGCATAATTAGATTTTAGAAGATTAGAAGGTGAAGAAAGATTTAAATTGAATACTAATTTAGTTTGGAAAGCCTTGAGGAAACTATGTCTTTCATGTAAACATTCTTTTTTTGAATTAGCAAGGTGTTTCATCTGCCAGATGGGCATAATTGAAGGAAAGAGTTTACACAAAACAGGAGCAAGCCTTGTCTTTACCCTTTGTGCACCCCTTATCTGGGGTGCCATGCCATCATTCAGCATAAGCAGTCATGGCTTGAAGCCAGTGAGGAATTCAGTGTTTGTGAGAAGACATGGAGTGATTTTAAGCTGCCAAGCGGCTAAAGGGAAAGAAACTATCTGGAGCTGAGCCTGCTTGTATAGGTGGGTGGTGAAATTCACAGCCAGTATGCTATAGGCATACATAATGGAAAAAGCTGTAGAAATGGAAAAGTCCAATTACTCATGGAGACATGACACTCAAACACACATTTTTGTCAGCAAAAAACCTCTCAGAAAAGAGTTCGCTTTAGAATTTATTGAAACCATTGTGTTTCTCAACTAATTTTAGAAATCCTTTTGATGCTTATTCATACCTCTATGCCTTTAACAGCACACAAAATAGTAATACTTATAAAATTAATTATATCAAATAATGATATAACAGCATTTTGCATTATCATATTTGCTTTTAATTGTTAAACATCAAATACCTTTAAGATATTTTGGCCTAATGTTTGATGGCTTTACTGTGCAAGATGATTGCTACCTTCATAGACAACCCCGTAGATGATTGTGTAATATTTGGTTATGTGAGATGACAAACTGACAGTTCAGTTAAGCTGTAAATGAGCAGAAAAACTGAATTTAGAACAAAGCAATCAAAGTGTCAATATGTTTCAATTTCTGCAAACCAAACTATATTTGGTTTTATTCCCTTTCATTTTAACTGTGATGAGTGAGGTGAAGATAAGTTTCCAGTAACTGGCTGCTGAAAAGAAAGTAACTGGGCAGTCAAAGAAGCCAGTAGGCAAGAAATTACTTTTTCTTTCTATCTGGCATGATTTGATTAATTTGTCAATGACTAGGTTCAAACATTGCAGCTAGATCACACTTTTTCTGATGGTTTTTTCATAGTTTTCCATAATGATACTGATAATAACAAAATACCTTTTTTGTCACTTGCTTAAGGAACTTTAAACAGATCTGAGTTTTGTCAAGTAATAAGCAACTAAACTCAGCCTCTATGAGTTATCATAAGTTACAGACCCAACAACTGAATCATCTGAAAACATTTAAAAACCTATCTCTTATTTGGTCTCTTATATGATATTTTGAGAACTATATTTAGGATTATTAGTAAAGAATACTTAGAAAAATCAGGAAATGAACAAACAAAAAGCCAAAAATAATATAAATAACATTAATTTATTGTAATTTGGGTGATAATGATCAGTGAATAATCAAACTAAAATAATTTAATCTTCACACATAATCAGACAAAGCACCACCCAGGAAGTAAATATTGAGCTTCTATTTCTCATACAATACAAAATAGTACATTTCTTCTTCTAAGGTATTCAAATTTACTTGAAAAACCAGTGGCTCTTGTTTCTCAGGAGCATTGTTCCCACCAGTTACCATACCAAAATTAGCCCTGGAAAGAAGAAATACCAGCAGATATGAAGCACATTTAATGCAAATTAAAAAAATGTCAAACTTTTAATTTAAACCTTTGTCTAAGAGTTAAATAAGTTTATGGGATAATTAATGATCTAGGTCCAACGCCACCACCATGGGCAGGGACACCTTCACTAGACCAGGTTGCTCAAAGCCCTATCGAAACTGATCTTGAACACTACCAGGGATGGGGCATCCGCAACTTCTGTGAGCAATATGTTCTAGTGATTAATCACCCTTATAGTGAAGAATTTATTATATGTAATCTTAATCTACCCTCTTTCAGTTTAAAGCCATTACCCCTTGTTCTGTCACTACCTGCCTTTGTAAAAAGTCCCTCTCCAGCTTTCTTGTAGGAGGCCTCCTTTAGGTATTGGAAGGCTGTTCTAAGGTCCCTCCAGAGCTTTCTCTTCTCCAATCTGAACAAGCCCAACTCTCTCAGCCTGTCTTCACAGGAGAGGTGCTACAGCCCTCTCTGATCATCTTGGTTGCCTCCTGGGGACTTGCTCCAACAGGTCCATGTCCTTATGTTGGAGGCCCCAGTACTGGGTTCATGTTCTGCTGACAGGCAGAGTATGCAACAAAATGACCACACACGCACTGTATAACATGAACAGTTTATTAAACAAGCACACTAATACGAATTGGGTATATGTCTTTATATAATGAATAAGTATAATGAAGCAAATCAGACAGAGATATAAGTAAAGCACAGAGGAAAATTACCAATGCATCAAAACATTACTGTAGAGAGAACAGAAGTTAAGTAGAAATACATCACCAGTCAATAACAAATCATCATCCAGGTCCACACTTCAAGCTGGGAAGCCCCATTGCAGCCCATGGCAGGAGTCTCAGGTAATAGCGAAAGTTCCTATGTGCTGAGGCTCCAGATTTGGCCATAAGAGGGTCCTGCTTTTATACCCTCAGAAAAACAACTGGCTTTATGTCAGCTCTGTTATTGTTTACTCCTGGGGCCCTGGAGTTTCTCATTATCTTACTGTTGTCTCCACCAAGAGCATTGGCTAGTTGCCCTAGTGCGGACAATATCAAGGCCAATATGAAGAGCAGCTGCACACCTATGTTTTCCTGCCTCTTTTTGACAAAGAGTCACAATGATCGTAAACATCCACTTTACCAAATACACTTCGACAAAACCATACTTTGATATTTCTCTCAGTCATGAACAGGAATCAATTTTCAGGTTCCCCCCAGTGTGTCAACCACGTGACGCAGCTTGGTGTCGTTGGCAAACTTGCAGAGGCTGCACTCAGTCCCACTGCCCATGATGCTGGCAAAGATGTTGAGCAGTGTTGGTCCCCATACTGACCCCTGAAGAATATCAGTCATCACTGGTCTCTATTTGATCACCAAGCTGTTGACCTCAAGACTTTGAGTGTGACCATCCAGCCAATTCCTTATCCCCTAGGATATGGAATGGTCCATCCATCAAATCCTTGCCTCTCCAGTTTAGACAAGGATGTTGTGTAGGACAGAGTCAAATATTTTGCACAAGTCCAGGTAGGTGACATCCGTTGCTCTTCCCTTAACCACCAATGCTGTAACCCTGTCGTAGAAGGCTACTGTATTTGGCAGGCATGATTAGCCCTTATTAAAGCCATGTTGGCTCCCACCAGTCATCTCTTTATTTTCCATGTGCCTTACAATAGTTTCCAGGAGAATCTGCTCCATGACCTTGGAGGGCAGACAGGTGAGATTGACCAGCCTGTAGTTCTTTGAGTCTTTTTTTTCCTGTTTAAAAATGGGGGTTATATTTCTCCTTTTCCAGTCAGCAGGAACTTCACTGGACTGCTACGATTTCTCAAATATTATGGATAATAGATTGTTAACTTCATCAGCCAGTTCCCTCAGGGCCCATGGATGTATCTCATCAGGTCCCATGGACTTGTGCAACTTCAGGTTCCATAGATGGTCCCAAACCTGTTCTGCTCCTACAACAGGTAGCTCTTCATTCTCCCAGTCCCTGACTTTGCCTTCTGCAACTTGGGTGGTCTGGCTTGAGCACTTGCTGGTGAAAACCAAGGCAAAAAAGTCATCGAGTACCTCCACCTTCTCCATGTCTCAGGTAACTAGGTCTCCTTTGTCCTTCAGGAGAGGCAATACATTTTCCCTACTCTTTCTTTTATGACTGACGTACCTATAGAAGTTTTTTGTGTTGCCCTTGACATGTCTGGCCAGTTTTAATTCTATCAGAACCTTAGCTTTGCTAACCTGATTCCTGGCTGCTCAGACAATTTCTCTGTAATCCTTCCAGGTGACATGTCCTTGCTTCTACTGTCTGTATATCTCACCTTCTAATTTGGAAAATCTCAGTATTTTTACATCTCTTTCATACAAAATGAAATTTCTGCTATCATTGTGTGGCTTTCACCTTTAGCACAAACACATCAAACAAAAGATAGTAGACAAAACGTGAAAATCATCTTCTTAATATAAAGAAATAAATGTTTGCATGCCTATCAATGGCTATAAGTTTTCTTCCCAATGGTTCATATCTGCACTGAACAATATTTTTTGGCTACGGTAGATATTTAAAAGATGTGAAAATGATTCTGCTTATTGATTTCCCTTCATACTTAGCAGATAAATCAATAGGATGTGAAGATGAGGCTCCATTAAAATGATTTCTGGTGACATCACTTTTGCCTGAAAGTTTCCACAGTAACGACCCTTGAGTTTCTCTGCAAGAGGTCATTCAAACAAAGGAATGCAATAAAATCATATGCCTCTTGTGGGCTTAAGCTTTAATTTCTTCTTTTATGTTTTAGTATTTCTGCTATGATGTAGGTACAATTTGTTCAGCTAAAAACAGAAAGGAAGAACACCCCTCCATGCCAGCCTCCCAGAAAAGTACATTATTTTGTTGTGCATGTTAAATAACTCCAACTGACCTTACCCCTCAAACTTCTGACTGCTGTAGTCTATTACAAGAAAGCCCATAATAATAAATGTCTCTCAGAAGGGCTATATATGCACAGTGGTATAGAGATGCCAAAGATGTACCATCTGTGAAATTGTTGTGGAAGCTGCAATTATTATTACCTAACGGCAAAACTTTTGCAGGCTTTATTCCCTGAAAGATTTTTAACCAAAAAGGTCCCTGAGAAGGGTCTTGTCACCATATTTCACACAATCTGGATTTTTTGTGGTTAACTCTATTTTACTATTGTCCTGATTGCCATAATAGGTACCTCCTCTGGGATGAAGATCCTTTACTGCAAAGCACTCTAGACAGATCAGAAGGGGAGTCCACACACAAAACCTTCTACAGCCTGTGTGTGTGACACAAGAGGTGGCAGGAAGATACTGGAAACTGGAAGGGTGTAAAAGGATGCTACTCAGCCAAATAAAAAATTGCATCATGACCTAAGTGCTACTGAAATTATGTTATAAGTTTTATGATCAAATTAAATTTGGAAAGTCACATGAAAGGGTTATGGTGTGAGATGTCATTGCATTGTCTGTTGACTTTCTTAGTCAGTAGTGGATAATGCCACTGTTTCTTGCAAGAGAGCTGTCTGGGGTTGGGATTGAAGAATTATACTTAATCAAGTTTAGTTGACCTCAGGTGACTACACACCTCTAAGCTGCAAGACAAACTGGTAGAAATTTCATTTTTTAACAGAAGAGACAGATGGAATTGAGATGTAGATTAGGTAATCATATAGTCAAAGATGGCTTGCTTTGTGGAATTAAAATATTGTGGAGAAAGGATGAGGGAATAAATAAGCTTGGGAACAAGCTTGGAGGAGAACTAGGAGAAAATTGAATCATCAGGGAAGGGCAATATTTCATGAAAAAGAGAATGGTGGGCAGTATTAAAGGCAGCTGTCAGGTCGCAGAGATAAAGACAGAGTATTGGTTCTGGGACTTGGTTAAGAATAGGCCATTAAAAATTCTGGCATGAATACTTTGAATTGATCAAGTGCAAAAGATACAGCGCAGAGCTAACAGGTCTGAGCATGGAACTGAGGAAATTGAAAACAGCATAGTAAAGAAGAATAAAGGTAAATGGGAACAGGAAGGTAAAGTGATCTCTATGGAAGCAAATGGGCTAACATATGAGATTGTTTCTTTTTAATAGAAAACACCAAATTAGGATTGTTTAATAAAGATGGGGAAAAAAAACCCACTCTTGCAATACATGAAACTTAGGACAAAAGTAATATGACAGTGAATGAACAAATGGTCAGCAGATGTGATGAGATGCAGTAAAGTGCACAGGTTGGATGTAATTTTTGAATCAATATCAAGATGGAAGAAAGGAAAAAAGAAAAACAAGCAAAGGAATAAGGTTATGTTACATGTTTGCTAATTTTATCTTCAAATAAGCTATTAAGAATGTGTGAAGACACAGCAGGTAGGATGTAGAAGATTGGTAGAGATTTAAGTGTGTCTTGTGATCAAAACATGATAAAAATCAGCCGTGAGTGGGATGGGAGCAATCAAGAATTTATGATGCTGCTGACTACAGATAACAGAAAGCCCAAGTGACAGTGTCTGATAGTTCAAAGAAAGTGCACTGGGATTGTAGAGGGGAAATTCAGAAACCAAAAAGTCTGGGAGAGTAGAAGATGGTAGAGATCAATTGATTAAATCCTCTCTGTGAGAAGAGAAAGTCATCATGAAAATCTAGCATCAGTAAGTACACCATCCCCTAGAAAAAATGGGAAAAATTACACCCAGTTGATTCCAAGATGACAAATTCCACAGTGCCTGTATAAACCAGAGGGAGTTTTGGGCTTCAGTAGCTTTGGCAAGTTCAAAGATCTCAGTAGGTCCCCAGTGATCATCCCCAGATGTCTGAATGCGTTTTTTGTATGCACCATTTCCTCACATGTGAATTTTACCCGACAGAAACAATGCAACTACTCTGGCTACTCTGATATTTTTCCTTATTCTAATGGGAGAAATAATCTGACAGTACTGAGAAAAGGTAGGAGCAAATGTAAACAACCTCAAAGCATCTGGGTCATTTTATATCTAGAACTTCATTTGGCCTCTGTGTAGTTACAAGATACAAAAGTGCAGTTTCCGTCAAATATGAGGGACTATTTTAAATGGCAACTTGTTCTATTTTTCCAACTATGCAACTCACAATAAGTGTTCCAGAAAATTATCATTAAAATCACTGCATGTAGATGTTTGATAAGCAGAAGTAAAAATATTAAAAATATTAAATACATAGTTACACAGAACAAAAATATTGTAGGGTATTTGGTTTTGCTTTTGTTCCTTAATATGTACCTTACAGAGAAAGTGTGAAGAGGCAAAGTGTTATCCCAAGAAACTAGGACTATTTCCTTCAGGGAGAAAGATAATGCAAAACCAATCAGTGGAAGCCTTTTTAATATAACACTCAGTCTTCATGGTTTTCCCTGGAAGAAGGGCAATATTGCTTTGAAAGGTGGGGATCACCATCTCCTAGCTGGTACTTAGACACGCTGCTAGTGCCCTCCTATGATAGAGTACTACTTTTGGACTACAGCAATGCAGAACCTCCTGGAAAGGAAGATCTTATCAGCGCTGTACAAGAGCAGCCATTCTTGTATTGCCCATCACCATTGGATATAGTGTGATGTTTCTGTAAACACTGCCCTATCAGTACATAAGAAACTCAGACTGATATGCTAGTCAAGAAAAAAAATTGTAATATAACCATCTTTCCCTTCAGGGAACTTCCTAGTGTGCCACACTGTGCAATCAACTGGCTGAACTACTCAAAAGGTTTTCTTGCTTGTTCACTTTTATTTCCCTCACTTCCTCTGAAACAGCTGGTATTGGCTAATCTAGCCTGGCAAATCCCATGTCCTTTATCTCATGAGAGATCTGGCCTTACTCTGGGATCACACATTATATGAAAAGCTTATCTTATGTGACATTACCTCTTACCGTTTGGCTTTCCTGCTGCACCAGGGCTGAAACAGTGGCTCAGAGGTTATTCGTTATTTTCATCCCTTCTGGGTAGTATGTAAAAATTGGCAGAGGATCTATATTATTAATTGAGGCAGAAAGGCACATCTTGCAATAGATATCTCTGTCCTGTAAACCAGGCAAAGAACCCGCCCCTCTGTGTGTCAAACTCCATGGTGACCACTGGGTTTCCAACATCTCATCCAATATTTTGCTGATACTAGTCTTTCTGTGACATCACTGCTCACTTGGTTGCATTTCTTTCTATCCAGATCCCCAACTCTTCCTCTGCCTGTTCAATTGCCATGGAGTGCAGTCTGTCACGTCTAGGCTGCTCTGGAATAGTTAGACACTTGCACAGATACCCCTGGTCTGGAAATTTTTCGCAGTCTAGGGAAAAAAGGCAATCCTAGAACAGGAAAACAGACGAATGAGCTCTTTAAATCCTCTCCTTACAAGCTACATTCTACAGTAGAGGTGTGTGAAGGTGTCCTCCTCCTAAATTCCCAAGCTTCGCAGTAGCCAATGACTTTCACCAGCATTTTCATATTGCCATGATGTTTTTAGGGTGCATAATGTTGAACATAGCCTGCACATCTTTTGGGGATCATGCCTTCGGTTGTTAGTGAGGTGCCTGCCCAGTTCTGGGTCCTCAAATAACATTATGTAATCAAGTAGAGTTGAGTTAGCAAAGATTTGTGATGGGACAAGGCTGTTAATCTAGCATTTTGGCTTCTTCTGTTGTCAGTGAGGCTGCAAATGGTGTTGCCATCTGCTTTCCTCTGTGTTTTCATCGAGGCTGCAAGATATGCCCTTGAGAGATTAAAAAAAAAAGGGAAAGGAAAAAAGAGGACCAGCTTGATTTCAGGCTGCAGCTTGAAGTTTGTGCCAGTCATTGGCAGAACACTTTGTTTGTAGGCAGTCATGGGGTGTTAAGACAAATGGCTATTCTACTATGAAATATATGTTACAAGAAAAATGTTGGGATACAGCCACGAGACTCTCTGGAGGTTTTGAATGGTCTTCTTTCCTTCTTAGAAACACATTTCTTCCACTGGCAGAAATATATTTGCAGTATTTTCATTTGATTGATGGAGCTCAGAGACTATTTTTGGCACTTTTTTTTTTTTAAATTAGCATTGAAAATTCCATTAGAAGAGGTATGATTGCACAGAACTATATATTTTTTCCCCTTAACAATGTTACTGCTTTTTATGACCTGTTTAATTGCACATGTTGAAGAAACACAAGAGTCATGGGAAGAGCTTTTCTGGAAACCAAGTTCTCCATCTTTTTTATCTAAGCTGTTGTGTGAAATGCATCAAGATTAATGTATAAAAAACAGTAACCAAAAAAAAAAATCACAATTTTTTTTCACCAAAGTTCAAATGAAGCATTTGAACCAAATAACCTGTTGTAAACTAAGATAACTTTCTGGCTCAACTAATCAGACTATTCAAATTCCTAAGATCTTAGGAGTCTGTGGTGAGTTGATGATTTCAAAAGCAAACAATAGCTGAGGGAATAGATATAAACTAGATTAAATGAAAAGGAAGAAAACAAAAAATAATAATAAAAAAAGAGAAAATAAAATATGTAAAGGCATAAACAAATTTGTCCTCTAGAGACTTTCATTATTATGTCAAGTCACTGTATTAAATTTCTGATATGTTATTATGAACTGTTTTTAAGTTCATATAAGATTCCACTTTCCTTTTTCTTTTGTTTTGGGAAAGGCAGGGAATGGAGTGGTATTTATTCTAACATCTAATTACAACATGAGCTTTATATAAAGTTTGGGAGGAGATATATTTTATTTCTCACTCTACACTTTTGATATTTTACTGCCCTCTGCTACGCACAAATGTAGAAAGATAATTCTCTGTGTGTGTGTGTGTACAGAAATTGACTTTTGTTAAGCCAACTGAGCCCTACTGAGTAACCAATATGCTGGCGATCACTGGATAGTGATTTACCAGAATCCTTTCCCTGAGTGCATTGAACCAGGACCTTGAATATCAGTCACTTGAATCAAATGTGAATTACAATGAACGGTATTTCCAAAATCTTAAACAGCTCTAATTTTGCAAGATACTAATTTTAAAAAGTAATTCAAAGTTAATTCACATTAGACTTTGGTTATACAAGATTTGCATCCCCACACTACATAACTGCATATCTCCTGCTTTTCCCTCTTGTATAGTAGCTTTTTAATTTACCAAAACCTCCAGCATTGTATTTTCTGAATTTATCAAAACCTCAAGCATTGTATTTTCAGCATTACAGCAACAAGGTATCTTTGCCTGGAAGGAAGATCTCAGGAAAATAAAAACAAACATGAAAGAAAGCCTGGATAATTTTGCCCATTTTCATTTTATTTTTAGGAAATAATATAAACCAGATTTTCATCTCATGTAAATTTGTGTAGGCTCTGGATGTATGATTGTTGCACATTCCTGACTTAACATAGCTGGCTCAGCACTACCACGCAAGAACATAAGCAAGAAGGATCTCTGAGTTAATAGCTTGTTATAGTACATGCTTTAGTCCTCATTTTTTGAAATAATTGAGACGTGCCCAATGCAAAATCCAACTGAGAAGGAAAAAATTATTCTTCTATGTATACACAATGAAGTACCACTGACATAAGCACAGTTTTAAGCATACAGCTGTTCTAACCTGACCCATCAACCTAAACTACTACTGATCAATGAATTCCAGGCAACCACAAAAGCACATAATGAATTTGTTTTCCATAAACTGATATAGATATGCTGAACACAGACACTTTCTTAAATTTTTAAGTATTTTCATAATCTCTGGCTTAAAGTTCTTCTAAGAGGAAGGAACTGGGGTTAAATCTTTGCAGTCTTCACGTAGGCTATATAATGGCAGTTTAAGGCATAAAGGAAATGCACATCACTTCAGAAAAAAACCTGAGAAAAGGAAAAAGGAGGCAAGAATGGCTAAACTGTTAGGGAAGGTAAATAATTCGAACTGAGTAGTAGCTTTCAGAAAATCTAAGGTTCTCAGCAAATGAGAAAAACAGAATGCAGGTGCTGGCGAGCTGAACGTAAGAGACACAGTAAAATGCTTTGCTTGAAAGGCATTTACCAATGTTTTTCATACACTTAATACATTGTTCCTCAAACACATTAGGAGTAAAAAGCCTTCCAGATGGTCTCTAGAGTCAGTAGGTAATAAAAGCATAAAAGGAGCACTCAGAAAAAAAAGAGCCAACCAGAAAACTAAATTTATTTTCTGCCCTTGTATTCATTGTGGAAGAGCTTAGGGAGGTTCCCACACTGGAACCCTTCATTATGAGGTATTCACTGAAGATCTGAATCAAATTCAAGCATCAATAAATGTTAGAAACAACAACAACAAAAAAACCCTGAAACTGAATAAATCAGCATTTCCCTAAGAATTCAAAAGGAGTTCAAGAATAAGAATGGTGAACAATTGTCAGTGGTATATAAAGTATCACTTAAATCCACTTTCGTACCTGAGAGCAAGCAAGCAGCAGATACAGTAAAGATGACAATTCTTCAAGATATATACTATGAATGATCCAGGGAACTAGAAGTTATTAAATGTGACATAAAACCAGCAAATCAGGAGTCAATCTGGTTTTTTAAAAAGTAAGTCCTTAATGCGCATGACAAATTTTGCTGAAAAAACAGTTACAATGTGAAAACAAAAGATGTAGCTGCAAAGGCTGGCCTGGAAATACTACAAAACTGTAACTGGGGAAAAAAATAGACAAATATAATTTAATATAAATGTTTTGTAATACATATGGGTGAAAAACCAGCTATTTTGCATATAGAATAAGAGATCTACATTGAATAATGTAGCTGAGGAGTGAGATTTGGGTTTATGATGTTCAGTTACCTTCCACAGCTCAGAGAGAGAAAAAAAAAAACAACCTGAAAATAGCACATCATTAGAAGTTATTAGAGAAGGAATAGAGAACAAATAGAAAACTTTTACGCTCCTGTGTAAATCCATACCACATAGTTTCCATCCTCCTCTCCTCCTCTGCAAAAAGGCTCAAGAAGGGCAACAAAGATAAAAAACCCCAATATTAAATACTTTCCTTACTTTGACGGAGTAGACAAGGACTTATCCTACTGGAGAACAGACAGCTGAAGGAGAATTTGATAGAAGTGTGGAAAATCATGCCTGGCGAAAGCAAAAAGAGATTGATTATCCAGTGTCTCTTCCAGCACAAGAACTAGGAGGCATCAAATTCAATTAGCTGTGAGCAGATTAAAAGAAAACACAGAAAAGCAGCTTCCCTTACATCTCGTGTTTGAGCTGCAGAGCTCCTTGCTGAAATACATCGTGGATGCTAAAAGCTATAGGAACCAAAGGGAAACCAGTTCATGGGAAAGTAATATATCAAGGTGAATTAAAGAGATACTATCATCTCTGGTTCAGCACGTACCTGAAACATAAGCTTTTGGAGGCTATCTTGGGGAAATACCCCTTACAGAAAATCTTTCCATGGCTGTTGACTTCTTCCCATGTTAAATAAATAATGTATTTTGACAGATCTTTTGTCTGACATAATATCACTTTCCTCTTTATCTTATAATTTTTATCCTCACTTTCAAAAGTTAAGGACAGCAACAAATCAACTTTTTTATTTGTATCAGAGACTAATTAACAAAATCTTTGGCTGCCCGATTTACAAGAAAAGTTGTTCAGATATTCTTACTGTTAAAGCTGGCGGGAGTGAGAGAAGAGCATAAGCAATAGTAAGCAATAAAACAAGAAGAAAGTTTAAAAATATACTCTTTTAATTTGAAAAAGATAGCAAGTAAAATAATTATGCAATTGTTTAAAATAAAATATTAGTTAAAACAGTATTTTAAAACAAAGATCTAGAAAACAGGATGTTCTAAGAAACCATGTAAATAGAACTGAATAAAAAGAAAAATTTATAATGAATACATGAAAAACAAACATTTTGGAAATCTGTCTCACATCATTAATTTCTCCAATATATTTCTCTATTTGGAGCACATCATCTGCACAAGTGCATGTAGTAGTGAACAGCATAATATTAGTAAAATTAAATTCAGGGAGACAAATTGGCATGCACATCCTGAAGAGTGCTGGTTTTTCTTGCTTACAGCAATTGCTGCAGAGCAGTGGACTCAGGTTGAAGTGCATACCTCAGGGTCTGATTGGTAAGTGAAGCTACGGGCAATGAATTAATGTCATTACAAAACTAGCTGTTCTCCTTTGTCTATTAAGACTATCATCCAAAGGAATATGCTTATCTGGGTTTTGATATTTTTGAAATTTTTTGTTTAAAGTTTTCTGTCATAACTTTTTCATCAGTCTGTCTCTAGTTGACCACTTTCGCATAAATAGCTTTTCAATAAGAACTGAAAATCCTATGCCCCGCAATTTGAATGTAACAAATTCTTTCTCATCAGTTAGAATCCAATTAAAAACTAACTCATTCAAATAAGATTTACAAGCTTCTGAACAGAAAAACTGTCTTCAAATATTTCAGGAACACCTAACACACTCCAAAGTCTGCTGTGTTTCTTTCACCATAGCTAAGTAATTAAAGTTATCCTCTACTATTATCAGATACTCTCCTTTGACTGACTTTCTTAGGGGGCTGCAAAACTTTTATCAGTCCATTGACACCCAGTAAAAGATGTTTCTTTTCACTGGCATCATTCAGATGAAAGCATTAAGGTTCCTAGATACCTTAGGAAAAATATCCATACACATCATTCAGGAAATCTGATCATTTAGCGCAAGTGATGGTAGGGATTGTTTCCAATGTGACTTGAGCAATAAAACCCCTAAAGTCAGGACTATGTTTCTACGTAACAAAACCCATGAAGCTACGCAGAATAAGTATGGTGTACAATACACACAAAGAATGAAAGCCCTTCTGTAATTTTAATTAACAAAGCACTATAAATAGTCAAGAGTCCAAAAGCTCCACCGTGCTGTTAGCCTCTGGAACAACTTCAATAACATGAGTTAAGTAAATTACATAATGGCTTCCTTTGCTATAAAGGAAACATAATCACTTCTCCGCTGGATAACACATTGAACAGTCATGATCAAACGCTGTCTTTCTGCTTTGTCTACCATACCATCTGCTTATTCCTTCCAGAATGTCATTCTGGCAACTGACCCACTTGTTGCAATACAACTTGGCAGATAAGTGACATTGTAGAGTACTTTGTTTATGCGTGTCTCTGCATGCTTAAATTTATAAATATTCATAATGTTAATTTTAAATTAAATTAAATATACAGCAACACAGCACTTCTCTGTGTTTGCTCTAGTCAATCTGCAGTGAAACAGATTTCTTGCATTTACTGTTAGAAGAAAAAAAATTAAAAATATCTGGACTCACAGACCAGGTCTCAGTAGATTTTCTAAGACTTCAGGGCTATGCTTGGGGAATTTTGGGGTTTAGTATGGCAAACACACTAAAATCTGCAGATCAGGAAAATTACAGGTGAGGTATAAAGTTATAAAACAGATAAATCACAAGCTAGAGGTAAATTCAGTATATGATAAACTTGCCTTAGAGGGTAAATGCCTATTTGGAGGGTGCGCTACTGAGCATAACAGTCTGATGACCTCTGTTAGTGGGCACCTGGACAGAAGATGATATTCTAGTTTCTAAATTATTCTAAAATGTTGACTGCCATTTATTAATATCAACCTTGTCAGACAATAAATGGAAAAGCAATACAATTAGCTAATAAAGTAAATTTTCTAAACAAGCATCTCAAAAGGGCAACCTTCCAGAAATGGTTCAGATTTTTTTTCTTCATCAAGTACAACGGAAGGGTTTAATAAATATACCAATCTGCTGTTGACACTTCTCTAAAATCCTTTGCTAGCCACCCTGAATATCACGGGTCAGTATCCTTACAAGCATGTAGCACAAGGAGGGCTTCAGATTTCTTTGATTACAATATGGCAAAATAAAAAAAGCTGCCTGAAATCTGCAAAGCAATCTTTGCAATATGCACTTGATTTTTGAGAAGCTGTTTGGTTTGACCACAATTGTGCCCCTTTTTATTCTCTATTCATTAACATTCTTCTGGGTCTTTGTGGTTTGAGGGGTTTTGCTTACAGGAATATTTGAAGAGCTGTGTATAAACCTTTACAAGCAAAGAATAGTCCTGTGTTATTTTTCACTCTATTTTGTTTTTTTCTGTTAACCTTTGTTCATCTATTTAAGTTTCAATCATGCCATGTCAAAAGCAGAATTTGCTCCATGTTGCAAGTGTCAAATTCATATAAAAATACCTTGTGAACATTCAAAATGAACAAAATTCAGGAAGATTTTTTTATTAGAAATTGTTAGCTGCAACTGTCTAACAAATGTCTGCAAAATTTTGCATTGGGTCACAATGAGAAAAGTTAGTCCATTTATAATAAGTACATGCCAATGAAGTTTTTATTGCAGCTTTACGGAGCTCTGTTGAAGTCTGGAATATTACAAAATCATCAGGAAACAAACTGGTGAGTAAGAAAGTGAAAAATAACTGGAGTTTGTCAGATATCTTGGCATCCAGTCACCTGATACAACTAATATTATATTTGTGATGTTTCTATTTTAGAAGAGTGAATTAGTCATAAAACCTTTAAAATCTTCCTCATACAGTTCTGTACAAGATTGATTTTGATGATGCAATATAGAAAGTACTGACATACATTGCTAAGAAAATGCGCTCCATTTCAAAGGTGAAGTCATGCACTTGTTGAGAAATCATAAACCTATCTCCTTCTTTTGCTGACATATTACGCTATTACAATTGGCTGAAACTAGTCTGCTAATTCTCCAGAAGAAATGAATCAGGGCTACCTAAAATGGATCACAGTCGCGGTTTTTTTTTTTTT
>JANHGB010014166.1:0-14973 GCA_026283785.1 Coracopsis vasa | reverse complement strand
CAGTTGAAATAGTTGTTCTAAAGCCTTCACTCATATTTTTCATGCATTCAAATACCATTCTTGATATATCATATGACTTTTTTTCCTTTTAGGCTGCTTGCTAAAAAAGTCCCAGTTTTGCTTTTAGAAGAATCTGAACAGCAGATAAAGTGAATATTAATTTGTTTTACTGCAAAGAAAATTGCATTGCCAATCATTGTTACTGACTGGTAATTGGTAATGACATGAAATCACAGTAAGCTAAATGATTATTATTGCTAAGTAGCAAATATTCTGTTCTGCAATGCATAATTTTCTAAAATAGACAAAGTGTAAACACAAAAAAAAAGCTACATCATCTGAAGAATTTCATTTCACAAGCTGTCAAGAAAGATGTAGATGAGAAATAATTAAAAGTGAATAAATAATTGGAGATACTGCTTGAAGAACACGATATTGCTATTTCTTGCTGCATCTGGGTTTTATTCAATTTTCCCCTGCTTAGTATCTTTTTCTTACTTAGGAGGGCAGATATGGGAAATAAGTAACTTCTTATCTGACCTGAAAGTTATGAAGTCATTTTAAACGTAGAATGCTAGGACAGGAAAGGCATTTGGTCATTACCAACAGCTGCTTGTACAAAAGAAAAAAAAAAATAAAAAAAAAAAAAAAAGAAGAGAGAAGAGAGAGACAGGGACATCAGCATCAGGCTTAAACAAGGCAATACAAAGCCTTAAGAATGCCAGGTTTAATTACTGTCATTGGCCATCTTAATAAGAACTTGAGTGTGACTGATTAGCACCACTCCTGTCACATCAAGCAGAACTTTCTGTGTCAAAGCCTCTGTGAGATGTCTTTGGTGTTGTGGTACAGAGTAAAGGAATAAATTTATCACTTGAATAAATATATCACTTAGAGATACATAGCCTAAAGATGTGCAGCTGCCAATGTTTGGCAGTGCTCTGAGTTTATGAAATAGAGTAACTAGCCAAAGCAAATAGCAGATATGTGAATAGAATGTGGTTACCAATAGCTAATTCATTATGTAAGGTATAAAGTCTTTCAAGCCATGCAAAGAAAAACTCCTATTTGCCTTCAGTGATTTGAAGTGCTGGACATTCAGGATTAGATTCAGTGGAGAGTGTGTGGGTACCATACTGGAAAAGTATACCATCTGCCATGGCAGAAGTGACATGAGATGTATAGGAGCTCCATATCCTCCCTGCATGGCAAGTAAAGGCCAGTCAAGACACCCTGCAGAACCATAAATGGCCTGTTTTCAAAATCTTATCCTTCAACTCCGCTGCATAATGTGCAAACTGCTAAGCTTGATATCAACCTGCAGTTCAGACTGCCCTGAAAAAAAGAAAGCCATCTGACAAATCCTATGTCAAGTCCACCTACACAGCAAGGCGAAGCTGAGCATGTCAGATTGGTGGACAAGGTGGGGGTTACAGACAGGGTCTACTGCAAGAATTATAATCTCAGCCAGGTTAAAGGAATTTAATGTGCAATGTCTAATGTTAATGTTCCACTTGAACTTACAGAGCTCCCAGTGCTGGAAGACCAAATCAGAACAGGTTGTGTAGCAAAAGATTTTCCAAAAAAGGGGTATCTTTTTGTGTGGGAGACAGGAAGGTTCACAATGGAAAACTTTGTTGGAGGACAGAAATTTTATCCTCATGCTAACAGATATGGAATATATAAAAAGCTTTGAGGAAGCAGTTTATAAAACAAAAATAAATATATAACCCAAAATAAATATTTTGAGCCAGTAAATAGATAGACTGTCTGAAATTAGCTTGTATGTGATTAGCAAAGCTACCCACAGTGTGAAGAGAAGAAATATTTTTAGACGCTCATCATTCAATGAAAATAAGAGACAGCTTCTTTCTAGAGATGGCAGGACATCTGTTCAGAAAGTGGGACAGCCCTCTAAGTATGGGACTTTTCTGACAGAGAGAAGAATCATCTTTAGTGAAATATGCTTCTGCTCCCCATCCATCTTCCTAAGAGGGAGCATGTTTTTGTTTGTCCCATTTGGCACCTTGCTTCTTTCTGCTCAGCATTTGCTGTTGTTGTGGGAAGAGTAGTGTCCTCCCAGGAAGCATGGCTTTAGAAGGTGGTTGCAAATGAAGAAGCATGCACTTAACTCACAGCATGATTTATGAGAAGTTTTGGTCTGTAGTGTAGCTGTCATCCACAGTCTATTGACTGTCTATTTTCTCAGGGCAAAGGAGAAAATAAAGCCTAAACCTACAGTTGTCCTCTGAGGCCGATGAAGGCTATAACATATTTTTGTGTAGAAATCTTCAAAGGGTAAGGGATTTTGCAAGCAGGGCATAATTTAATCAGTATAGAACATTTTTTTAATGCCATTCCCATAGGCCTGAAACTGCAATAACAGTCCCTGTGTTTCCAATCCCACTCTGTCAGCAGTGTCTGATCTGAATAGTTCACCCAGCATAATGTTCCCCATTTCAGTCCTTGTTGCAGGGCAGCCTTGCCCAAACTCAGTTTCCATCACTCCATTTCAAGTTCACTAGGGCAATACATTCCCCTCCGTCTTTTCTTCTTCTGTCTTTCTTTCATGCATTGTCATGTTTTGTTTCTACGTTCTCACTGTGTTTCAAGTCTGACCATTATTTTTGGCAGACAGTAAAGGATAATAAAGGAAAACAAAACATAAGCCTTTTGCTAACAAAACTGCACAACAGCAGCAGGAGAGGAACTGAAAGGAATATATCTCTTTTTTCATAGGCATGCTTTCTCATTGCGTCCTGTATGCCATCTCCTACTTTAACTGTTCCAGGATAAGGCAGATCATAATTTGTTCAAATTGGGCAATGCTACCTATACAATTATATTTTCAAATAAAATCTGTCTTTTCCCTGTGACTGTTTGCTAGAAGCTCCTCTGCCCCTCAAAAGACAAAGGAAAAAGTACAACTGAAAACCAGTAATGGAAATGAATCGATTTCCTGTGGAAGAGTTGAGCATTAAGCTTCTGGAGATTCATTTATGCAGACCTTCCCGGTCCCAAGTAGTATGGATCTGCAACAACCAACTATAGATTCTGTGTATGCTGAAAAGGAATACAAACCAAACTGCTGTGATGCAAAGGTTTTACCAGCAGGAGTCTGAGGTGGATCCATTTCAGCAAAACAGCCAGCAGTGATTTCATCAGGGAAGTCATTAGCAGTGCACAGAATATGCGACATTTTTCATAAACCTCATCCTCCCCAAAATAAATCTCTTTTTTAAAGACTATTTGTTAAAAACCTCATTTCTATTCAGTTTCCTAATGAAAACTTTTATTTAATGCTCTCCCTTAACCAAACTAGTGTAATGTCGGATCTGAGCACACAGCACATTGCATAGTTGCATAAGAGCTAATTGCTGACAGAGTCTTCAAAAGGCAGTGAGTCTTAAATTGCAGTACTGGGGCTTAAAGCAACAGAGTTTCTAGCACAAAAGACATGAGTAAATGCCTAAGTGCCATCTGTTTTTCAAGGAGACCTGCTTTCACCCTGTCCAGTTGTCTCCTCGTTCTCTTTGTTTGCTTTTTTTTTTTTAATGTCAAAGTCATAGGTTGCTTTTACAGTGTTTTTGTTTTTGATAAGTCTTCTAAAACAACTGATTGTGACTGTAAAGGATTAGATAAGCTACCTTCACTATATTACAAAATGTAAAATAGTATCTGTCTATACAAATGACTGAACCTCATCCCATATCTGAAATAACTTTCTGAGATATAACAGAGGATCTAATTGTTTGCACTGGATTTTATAGCACCATACTTATGATACTGCAGATGTATCATTATTAGCTATTATAGAGCAATTACACCACCAGAAATGTATAGTAATTCTTCTTTCTCAGGATAAACCATGGAAGATTTCATTGCATTTACAAATCTGAACTAAAGGGAGGAGGAGATGTATGGCTATGCCAACAATTTAGAGCAGATGACTGGAATTTTTCAGTGAAGCCAGATTGCAGATAAATTCCCCAACCTAGCTTTAGCTCTGTAGTACTAAGGAGCTGTTTAATGTATAAGAATGCCTCACATCTTTCAAAGCGCATGCTATTTTACTTTACTGTGAGTACAGAGTGGCCATCCTATTCAAATGTAACAAGATGTATTCTAATGAGAGACAGTGTTAGACTGCCGAGAAATCAATTTACAGTGTAAGATTCTTGGTGAAAACAAGGCATTAAATCCTCATCCAGGTGAAATCAATGGTGAAAATATTAATTTCATTTGGCCAGGGATTTCACACACTGTTTCTTGTCACATCTCGCATGGCTCAGAGCCAAGATGCTGTTCCTCAGCTTCACCATCACTGATAAAACTCACAAGTACTTAGTTATTGCTTATTCTACATACTAAATAATACTCCTTATTTATTCTGCGTTCAGAAAAGTAATGATTCAGAACTTTAATATGTCTCTGCCTGGTTCTGTTTATTGGTTGTTTTCTTAGTTTAATTGACTGTATTGCCTCCACTGAAAAATGGATCGCTGCCTCTCCTCATGTATGTCTATGGGTCCCTTCTCCGCTTACCATAAATTCTTGTGACTTCAGCATCCCTGGCCTAGACTATGATGAATAAACGCTGCAGTCATTCTGCTAAGGACTAATTCAAATTCCAACCTCTTTCTGACAGGTTTCTGAACACAGCATAAATTTGTTTGCTTTGGACTCTTTTCAGGGCAATATTCTTTCTGATCTAAATTGGCAATGTTAGTTCTGTCATCGCCGCAGTTTTGATATTTATTATTCTAAGACATGACACAATCAAGCTTAAAAGGAAATAATATTTCCAGGGAAATCCATTACCATTAATATATACTCAAGTCCCTGTCTGCAAAAAAACTAGTGATCCAATAGATTCAAACTTGTTACAGAATTTTCCCTCTTCCCTAACACCCTTTACCCATTTCCCAGGTGCAGCATCACTTTTTGGCTTTTCTGGTTGCAGAGAGCCACTTGCTGCTGAAGAGTACTCAGCCAGGGCACTCTTGATAGGTTCTTAAATCTGCAAAAGAGATGGCACTTCACTTTGTTAAGTCAGTGCCACACCAGTCAACTCTACTTTGCAGTGCCAGTGAAAGTGGGACAAGGCTTTCTAATGGATCTTCTTTTTACTGGCATGAAGCTCTCAATGATGTTGAGCGGTGCACTTGACACATCTAAGAGATGGGATGCCATCCAGAGGGACCTGGACAAGCTTGAGAAGTGGGCACATGTGAACCTTATTCACAATTATTCAACAATGTCAAGTGCAAGTTCTTGCACACGGGTTGGGGCAGCCCCCAGTATCAATACAGGCTGGGGAATGAAAGGATTGAGAGCAGCCCTGAGAAGAAAGACTTGGGGGTTCTGGTGGACGAAAAGCTGGACATGAGCCAACAGTGTGTACTCATAGCCCAGAAGGCCAACTGTATCCTGGGCTTGTGTCAAAAGAATCATGACCAGCAGGTCGAAGGAGGTGATTCTCTCCCTCCACTCCACTCTTGTGAGACCCCACTTGAAGTACTGCATGCACTTCCGAATCCTCAGCTCAGGAAAGACATGGACCTGTTGGAGCAGGACCAAAGGAGAATAAAAAAAGTGATCAGAGGGATGGAACACCTCTCCTGTGAAGGAAGGCTTGAAAGGGTTGGGGTTGTTCAACGTGGAGAAGGGGAGGCTCAGGGGAGACCTCATAGCTTTCTGGTAGTTAAAAGGGGTTTATGAGAAAGATGGGGACAAACTTTTTAGTAGGACCTGTTGCAATAGGACAAAGGGTAGTGGTTTTAGATGAAAGGAGTGGAGACTTAGACTAGAGGTAAGGAAGACAGTTTTTTACAATGAGTGGTGAAACAGTGGAACAGGTTTCCCAAAGAGGTGGTAGATGCCCCATGTTTGGAAACATTCAAGGTCAGACTGGGTGAGACTCTGAACAATCTGATCTAGTTGAAGATGTCCTTGCTCACTACAAGGGAGTGCAGGTTAGATGACCTTTAAAGGTCCCTTCCAACCCAAATTATTTTCTGATTCTATGATTCTGTGCCAACACAAGCCTGAACAAATGGATGAGGCATGTTCTGTCTCACACCTGGGACAAGCCAGGATGGCTTGAGACTATAATCTTGTAATTTTTGCTGCTGTGAGAAACTATCTGGGATTCTTACTTATCTGGAAATAGAAATAAATAGCCAGCCAGGAGACAGCAGGGGATTGAATTGCTCCCGATGCTTTGTCATGATATCTAAGTTAGAGTAAATTTCATCCTAACTGAAATCAGGTTTGCCACACTGAGATACTGTCATTTTGACTCACAAAGTGAGCAGAATATATTTTTCCCATTTTATTTGCTTAAATACTTAGTAAAGAATTGTCGTTAACACAAACTCTGTTATATAATATGTTTCTATCCACATATGATCCTGCATTTTGAAAACAGCCTTAAAAGACTACTGACTGCCTCCCCTATCTGTGTCTCTATTGCCTGTTGCTTGTAACTGATAAGAACATGCTCTAAGCTCTGTGATTAATTCCTTTCCATTACAATTTCCAGTGAGATGCTGTGTCTCTATGATTGCAGTTACAAACTGATAGATTTTAAATTAACAGTATCAGAAAGGACATTAATTTGTCTGTGGATGAGATGTTATTGGGAATAATGGTATAATATTATCACGTTCTCATTTAGTGCTCAGTTTTATGAACTGAGCAGTTATAAACATATTAAAATAATGTGTGAAATTGCTTATTAAAACATTATTGTGCATAAATATTTATATTCCTCATCATTTCCTCAAAGATACAGTTGTAAATATAAAGAAAATAACGTGTGCATTGTACATGCAAAATCATGCATCTAGTTCCTCAGCTGGTATAAATCATCATTGTATAATTGCCATCAGAATGACACTATTGTGCATGGTCTAAAAATCTATCTTTTTCAGTCTGCACTGGTTATTTCAATGTCTTTCCTTTTGACTGACCAGTGTCAGCTATCAGAGATGACAATGATTTTCAGGCAGCAGGAATTCACTGTTGTCTGGCAAGTAGGCACCTCTGTGGGTGGCATTCTGGCCTCCTGCAAGTGGTGTCAATTTTGCCTTTTACTCCAGTAAGTCTGGAGTCTCCATAAAGATAGCACTCATCACTTAATACTTGCAGTTGTTTTCAAAAGGGTAACCATACGTTATTATTTCTTTGTTTTTGAACTGTGAACACTTTGCAGAAATGCAAAGTACAAAAAGCAGTGAAAGTATAAGGGCAGACAATTTCATATGCCTTATTTCATAAACAAGCCATGAAATTCACAAAGAGAACTCTAAAGGGATATTTTTTATGCCTATCATCTTCCAGTCCCTCCAAAGACAGCTTGATTGCACATTGTTCTCAGATAAACAAAGAAAAAAAAAGTGACATTGGAATTGTGCAAGGAGCATAAAGTTTAAAAGTTAAACATAGCATACTTCAATTGGAAAATCAGTGATGAGATGCTGTTTAATTGCTTTTTAGCTCTGCAATGCTGCAAACTGTTCTATTAATTCACTGCTATACACAGTATTACCATATGTAAATAGTTGCATTAAGTCCTGTGCTCCCCCACCTTGTACCTGTATCACAGGGAAGAGCAGACTGACAGAAAAGTCACAGCAGGGCATAACAGAATGAGGTGAAAAATAGCAGTATGATTTCTAATTAAGAGTCAGGAGTCTTAGATGACACATTATTGCTGGAGCTGAACAACAATAAAAGATGAATGTCTAATATAATAGCATGATAGGTAACAATGAGGTAAAACAGCAATGCCTTATTAAAGTACCCTTTCCATTCCATAGATTTCCATTGATTTAGGTGGATCTGGAGGACACTGACTGTGTGTATATGCAGATAGTTGTGCGCACTTGAGGTATGATCTACATACATTTTGAGGTTAACAAATCTTAGCAGCATTTGAAGAGAAGTCCTACAGTTGACAGTAACCCCCATAGTCTGCTTTCAATTTCAGGACCAGAATTTGGTTATGGGTCTTAAAGGCTGTCTTCTTATTTATTAAAAGAGTACCTTTTCTGAGACCATTTTGGTTTTGTGCATGCTCTGTGCAAGTGGTCCTCAATCTCTCCCTTAAGGTATCATATATGTTTATGTATGTGCATATGGGTGTTTCCTGAATTAATATGTGGGTGTTCAAGATACAGGTAAGAAATAGTTTTCAAGGGAAAATGTCATCTATTTATCTCTGTATTCATATGTTCTTTTCAACAGATATTCAAATGTCTTGTATATGTCATCCTTTCACCACTCCAGTAAACTACTACTTCTCGTTCCCAAGTAGAACATTGAGGAAGAATGCTGTTAGCTGATTTATCAACCTAAAATTTAGTAGGAAAGAAATACCTGCTGATCAGAATTGTGAAGTGAATCTTTGCAGATGTTATATAATGAATAAAATGTATATTCCAAGTATGCCAATATTTTGTATTTTCCAAGTTCTGAAATAATCCAATCACATTGTGCTAACATCTACTAATTTTTATTCATTTAATAGTGTAAGCTTTTCAGGTCAGAATTACCACTTTTATTTCAATCAACTGGCTGCCTCATCTTAAACATTTTTTTAAAAAATAAGAAGAGAGACTAATTTCCTTGTGTTGCATCAAATCTTAGGTTCATGTATCTCTCTGAATGTCCATATGCCTGATCAGAAGGATTCTACATCTGCTGGAATATGTATGAAACTATATGTGGATCCAGCAAAATTCAAGAAAGAAAACTGTTCAAAGTGGGACCTCTTACTCCAAATGCCAATATCTAGGATGCATCATCATCTCTCCTACCAGAAAAGACTTTCTTAAGAAGGAAGGTTGTGTTGCCTGAAAGGCCCTTTCAACACTCAGTTGCAAACTGGCATGAAAGGAAGAAAACTTTTAGACTAATTTCAGTCTCTTTGAATCTAACTACACATCCCCTGACTGGCAAAAAAGAAAGAGTGTGATTCTTCACTGGTGACACATAATATAACCTCCAGCTCTACCTTTCCATACTTTTTCCATTATTTTCTACATCCATCATCTTGCAGTTTCTTCAAATCTAGTCTGGTTGTACATTGTTTTCAAAAATTTTTTCTATCCCTTCTGAAAACCAAGACAATCCATGATACCAATGACATTTATTTCCCTCTTTCATAAAGCAGCACATGTGCTCCATGTTGCTTTATTATAAAGCTGGTATAATTGAACTAGGGGCCATGTAATTAATGGATTTGTTAAATATAACAAACAAAATAAAAAAGAACAACCAGGGACAACAGTTGCAAAAATTAGTACTGCCATTAGGAGGACTGTCTGTCAAGACAGTCATCTGTGAGGTCTGAAAAACTCACTATAACCTGTCTGAGGCTGCTACTCCTTTGGAATAAATAATGGAGACGAATCACATAAAGCATCTGATAGTAAGAGCACTGTGTGTTGCACACATATGTTCCTAATCTAGAAGACAAAAAAATTGTTCTACCACACCAGCATGGTGAGACAAGGTGATCTGCTTTCTTATAGGGGCATTGTGATGAAAGTGAGCTGCTTACTGGAGGAATTTCACCCTGTTGAATGCAAACCTCAGTCTCAGTTACCTCATAAATACTGAGTTGGGGTTTTTTTTTCAGAAGTTTACAAGAAGATCTAGCATATCATTATAAGGATCCTGAGCTGCTCTTTATTTTGCAGCACAATCTCTCCCAGAGTACAGCGTTCAGATTCCAGCCATAGTTTGTGACAAAGCCTACTACAAACCTCCTGCTACTGAAATTGTTTTGTCATCAGGTGCTTGCTAAGAATAAAACCAGGACCGTTAAGAGAAATCCAATAATTACTTAAAAAAATTATTAAAAAAAAGCCCCAAAACCCCCACCCCCAAAACCCCAACCAAAACTAAAGGTGGCAGGGAAGACAACAACTAGGACTTTTTCTTGCAGAAAATTCAAGATAAAAATTCCCATTGATTTAAATGATAAATCCAAACATGAAAGAGAAAATATGTCTGGTGTTTAACATCCTGCATGTATTTGCTCTACTGCAGAATTTTGTCATAATCTTTTGTAAATTACTTAGGAAACATTTACTGCAGTTGGAAGTTTAGTTTCAGGTTTTATCTTATTTAACAAAAAAGAGAGAAAGGCATGGATTAAAATTCCCTTAGCCAGAGGAAGAAGTTGACCCCATACCTCCTTTTCTAATGCACTAAAAGCAATGTTTAGAATGAAAAAATCCCACCAAAACCAACTCTCACTCCCCCCCCCAAAAAAAAAAAAGTCTTTTCTCAGGTCTTCAATAGGCCCCAGTTTCTTGAACCTCACTACAGTACCTTAAACATAAGATTTTAAATTTGTGTTGTACCCATTTGTCTCTTCTGTTACACCTTGCAGAGCTGAGTTGGACTGTCTGCCTGTTGTGCTGTGTGCTTTGACCCAGCTGCACTATGCCGTCTGCTGAGTGTGTGGATTCCTCAGACAGGGCTAAAAGATGCATCCTGAGAAACCAGGTACCCAAAGAGTTTGTTGGTAGGCAGCTTAATTTACAAGCATCGCAGATGTTTATTGGAAGAGGTCTCACAGTAGTTCTCTGTTACTTTATTGAAATAGACCTTTAAACTATTGGCAATCTCTCCGCATAGGATGCTTAATGTACACAGAACAAATGCTGATTCTGACTAAAAGAAATTGTACTTAAGTTGGAAGAATAAGGGCAAGGATAGACATGAAGAAACAATAGGAAAACGGCAATTGTAGACAGGATACAGCATTGAAAGACCTAATATGAAAACTGCATCTGTAGAACATATTTTAGATTTTTTCTTATAAAATACAATTATGTAAACATTCATAAAAACTGAGAAAAAGTACAATTGTGATAAAACACTTAACTCTATTTTACTGTCAAGTATAAACATTCCAAAGAACAGACAAAGCAGAAAGACAAAAATCCCAAATAACAGATCATCCAACTGAGCTCTGCAGAGATCTTTCAGATCTGCTCTCACGGACATGACAATCTGTTTTGTAGATTACTTCTAATGTGTAATTGAAAAAACCTTTCAGGTCAAAAGGCTTTAGAGATTTTAATGTTTTTAAACATGTTTTGGAAATGACTTTAATACTTATCTAAAATGGTAAACAAAAACGTACTTAGTATCCAGTTTCAGATTTCCTTGTTTTATTAGTCTAACAACACATAGATTTAATACTGAAAGACAGTGAATAAAATTTAATCTTTTCAAGTGAATAGATTGTTTTTATCAATTTAAAATGGTATCAGCCTACTGTGTTTCACTTTGAAAACAACAGTGAATATTCTCACAAAACAAGCTTTATATACATATCCATTACTGCTATCATTGTGCTATCTAATTTGGATGTGTATGTGGATCCCCAAACTCATTTTTATGTGACATTTGTTTCTATTCCTAATTGAAGCCATGCTTCTTAGTGCAAGGCTCACTGTTATTTTAACAGATGGCTTATTTTAATTCATAATGATTGGGAAAAATAAAAATGAATCATGTGAGCAAGAACAAGCACTTCACTTTCTCTACAAGTTACTCAATGCTTGCCAATTTGAAAAACAGCTGAGGGCTCTGTCTCCTCGTCAGAAATGCAAGGATGCTGTCAGATTAGACTACAGCAGTATATTCAATTTAGGGAGAGCAAAACTAGCAAGAAACAAGGCTCAAAAAGCTTTCCATTTGGGCACTCAGGGTTTTCCTTCTTAGCAATAAAAGGAAAGGAAAAACCACATAAATCCCTGGTGTTGGAAGGCAAACAAAGGAAAAACAGTCCCTCGTGTTATTTCAGAATACAGTTGTACCCAAACATCTCACTGCATCCATCTAACTCTAAAAGAAGAGACTTCTGCCTTTCTCTAAAAGGAGGGTTTGAGTTACAGTCTCTATCTCCCCATTCACTTCAGAGTGATATGGCTTCCTTCTAAAGTGGCACAGGGGTGCAGAACCTACATTTCTTTGAAAATGAGGACTCCATTTGGAGAACTTAATATTGAAAGGCAGGAATTTGATAAGATAGCCTACAGTTTATATTCTGTATACGTAGAAAATTTATTGAATGAAAAGTTAGATATCTGAACACACAAGTAAGTATACAAAGCTTTGTTTAACTTCACATGTCTTCCACCTGTTCAAAGCCTCCAGAGTTATCTCCATTGCTTCTATCTCAGATCTTTACATCCTTCTCTCCATTCACACTGAGTCCTCCAAGGAAATGCATGCTCTGATCTGGAGATGCAGACATTCACCAAATGATTATTTCTAAATCATGCTATAAAAGTAAGGTGCTCCATACAAAGTCCTATTACTAAGTAGTACTAAGCTGACTTTGACATTTTATGGGTTGAAAAAAGCAGTTGATGAATGAATAGAAGTAGACCTTTAGAAACAGAGCTTTATTTATCAGTTCTCTGCTTAAATTTGGCCCAATAAATGGAATAACATAGGCCTCCTTTTAGGTACATACATTTTTGTTCACTTCTTTTCCCCTATTTTTGGTTTATTCCTAAGGCACAAATGTTGCTGTGCTTCTTACCCACATTGTTCTCAAATCCCTCTCAAATCATAAGACTTAACACCCAGCATTAAATTGCCCTGTCATTGGCTTTTCCCAGAGTCAATGAGCTAGAAGTAACTGAGCGTAGACAAAGCTGGTTGGAATAAGCAGGAAGCATTCCCCTTCCCGCCCCCCAATAGCATTTAAAAGGAAAAAAAAAATTAAATCACCAGCTTCTCAGATGAGATGGAAATCTTTGTTAAGAGCAATCATTTTGACCTGACTCTGCAGCAGAAAAAAGACACTTAAATGTAAGCTTCTAATGCCACTTTCGATACATCTGGATATGTATATGTAATAGCTGGGTCTGTCTGGAAGGCTTGCATATATGAATGTGGCTCCAATGGCATTATCACACCTGTTTGGGCGCCTGAACAGCTTTCACAGAAACTGAGGACTTTAGCCCCTAAAAAAAAATAAAATAAAAAAAATAAAAATAAAAATTTCCCAGATTAGCACTCTGGCTAAGAAAAATGAGACAGAAGGAATAAGGACTCAAAAAGGATCAAAACATTTGCTATGAGTATTATCCAAGTTAAAGTATGTTTCATTTCCACATCTCTAAATGAAGCTGCATTTCAGTTTAGAAAAGGCATTTTTCATCCAAACGTGACACATACCAAAGGGGAAGGGGGGTGGAGGGGTAGATTAAAACAGGGGACTAAGCAGCTGAAAAGAAGGAAAGTAGATTGCTTTGGAAAAACAGTACTTTGATGTGATTCAAATGATTATTTTTGTGGCTGGTTCTCTGCTTTAATAATACCCTCGAAATATTTCCTTTCCAGTTCAATATACACTGCATGTGTTTTGCCTGTGAATTACTAAACTGAAAAATGTTTTACTTTTCAGCTTTTCTGTCTTGTTGGTTTCTACTAAACATCATCCTTTTCTCTTGTCAGTGGCTGCTGTGAGCATGTCCAAATGGAATCTACAGCTGTGATGTATAAGTTAAAATCGCTTCTGCAGCTCACTCACAGTTCAACCTACTCAGGAAAATTTGGAAATGATACCAGATCAGATTCTCAGCAACCATTACCCACACACTTGGAAAATATACATAAGAGTGTGTGCGCACAAGTAGTTCATTGTTCTTAGTAAAAAAGTTGTCTGTGTTATATATCCCATTGCATATTTATAAAGCATGTGGATAATGGCGGATGGGACTCTGTTGTGGCAGCAGTCTTGTTTATCTCATTTTCTATAATCTGTTTTTGTTATCATTATGTTTTATTTCTTTTACTGAGTGGTGCTCTTTTTATTGCTTCACCAGACACATTTTAACGTCTTTCTTTTCATACAGAAGATACATACCAGGCAGAAGCTGACTTTAAGAACATAGTTTATACACTTGTATACTTTGATAGTTGAAGATGCATTATAAATTGTGAGCCTGTCAGTCTGAAACTTAACATTGTAGCACACAATCAGGAAGTATATTTATGCGCTATATCATTAAAAAGTGTCAGCACATATATATATCAACATAGTAGGAGACAATGTATTAAAACCGATATATTTACTTGACATGGTACTCAACATATTTACATGGTATTCTTCTCTTCAAAGCACCTCCTTCTACAATGTAGTTTTTTTCTGGCTAAGACTGTAATGCAACAGTTCTTTAAATTTTCCTTGCAAACCAGATCTTCCAAGATTTCTTCTGCTTTTTCTACAAAACCATCCCTACATGGCATTGGTTTCACACATCTGGCTGCATCATTTGGGGAGCAGAGGATAACTCTAGATCCGCACTGCATGTGTCCACATGACTTTGCTCTGGGGTTGACTCAGGCTGGAATATATCAGGTGCACACCTGGAAGGCATTAGGTGCACAGATGGAACACATTGGGTGTACAGGTGGAGTGTATCTTTTAATTTGATTTGGTCCAGAGAGAGTCAAGTATCTGTGCTGAGACTCCTTTGCAACATGAATCAAAGTGTTCACAGAGCCCTTGGTAAATTCAATAACCAGGAAACTCAAGAATATATTCAAGATCTGAACTAACATGCTAATACAAGTGGGCCCTGTCCTTACCACATGGAGCTACTGAATACAACATCTGCTCCTCAGCAAGTAATAGTTACCATTACTTTATACTATATATGCTTAGAGATGTAGCTTATTGCCCTGGGTTCATCAGCAGCAGTCGTTTTTCTCCTTCTCAGTAGCTGGTGCAGTGCTGTGTTTTTGACTTTCAGCCTAGGAACAACGCTGATAACACCGATGTTTTCAGTAGTCGCTCAGTAATGTTTACTCTGACCAAGGACTTTCTGAGTCTGATGCTCTGCCAGGGAGGAGAGGAAGCCAGGAGGAAGCAGAGACAGGACACCTGACCCAAACTAACCAAAGGGGTATTCCATACCACAGCACATCATG